>JABUQX010147743.1:20000-25075 GCA_015478945.1 Trachelipus rathkii
GAACTATGAATATAACCCACAAAGACAAACCTGACATGCCTTAAACAGGAATAAACGGTTAACGTTAACAAAGTTCCACACTTAACAACAGTAAAGTAACCAACATAGCATACAAAGACGTACCCTATTCACACTTTGTCTAAGCATATCTCTAACATATTAACGTTAACCTTACACTCGATTTCACAGTAACATTTAGCAAAAATTTATTACAACATTGGTTATTAACTATCATACTGATCAACGGATATACTCTAACATAATAAGGTTTCCCACAAATGAAGCTAACATGGCGTAACATGAAATAAGAAAATAATATTTACAAAAACAAACCTAACACAACTTACACGAATTAAGCTGTTAACATTAACAAAGTTCCACACTTAACACCACTAAAGTAACTAACTTTACATGCAAAGCGAAACCTATTCTTACTTTTTTCAAGCATATCTCGTAACATACTATCGTTAACCTTACACGACACAGTAACATCACATTAATAAAAGCTTACTTAGCATCATCTAAACTATGAATATAACCCCCAACGACAGACCTGACACATCTTAAACGGGAATAAACGGTCAACGTTAACAAAGTTTCACATAACAACAGTAAAGTAACTAACACATAACATCCAAAAAACGTAACTTATTCCACATGATCAAGCATGTTTCTAACATAATGTTAATTTTTACATTAACATGGCAATATTTACAAATTTACCATAACCTTGTGTAATTATCATACAGACCATCATGAAAGTATGCTAACGTAACAAAGTTTCCACATTAATAAAGCCAACATAACATTGCTAGGAACTAAGAATATAATATACAACGGCAAACCTGACACATCTTAAGCAAGAATAAACTGCTAACATTAACAATGGTCCAAACTTATCATCAGTAAAAGTAACTAACAAAGCTCACAAAAACATAATCCATTCACACTTTATCAAACATATCAACATGACAATGTTAATTTTACATTAACACAGTAATATTTAACAAAAATTTAGCATAACCATAGCTAACCATCATAATACCTAATGGGTAAAGACAAACAACATAAAGTTTAGCCTCTGTAAAGCTAAACTATGAACATAACATACTTAACACACAACAACCAGACGAATAAACAGCTATCATTAACAACTTAGTCAATAAAGCGAACATACGCGGGATTTTACATTAACATAGTAATATTTACCAAAAATTTATCATAGCCTTACCTAACCATCATAATACCTAACGAGTAAAGACGAACAAAGTAAAGTTTTTAGGCTTATCTCTTTTTAGACACCGCCCCCCTTTCAGAAAATACCAACTCTAAACATGAAAAATGATTTTATGCTTTAACCATTTGCATAAAGTGATGCAATACTTATTATATTTGACCCTCTGGCAGGAATACAAGCAATGTAACAGTCGCCATTCGGTTTACGATTAAATATAAATGACACATCGTTGGGAATAACGAAACTCCTCGTGAAGATATCAACAACAAGCGTAGAGATGTGGGGAGATGTCTTCGTATCAGCACTGCGAAAACTATCCTACTGAAGAAAATAGTGTATAAACAACCCTTAAATGTAATGAGATTCTTTCTTTCATCCAATCAGAAGAAAGTAAACAAAGATATAGCGCACGAACGAAGACCATATCAGTTCAAAAGGGTATATATTCTCGTTAGACAACAACAACAACAACAATAACATAGTACAAAAATAAGTTCTTTATATACTAACCATCGAATATATGCTAACATAACAAGGTTTTCACATTAATAAACCATCGAATATATGCTAACATAACAAGGTTTTCACATTAATAAAGCTAACATAGCATCATATTAACTAAGAATATAATGTACAATGACAAAACCTAACACACCTTACGCACGAATAAACTACTAACATTAACAAAGTACCTAGCACAGCGTACAAAACGTAACCTATTCACACTTTTTTCCAGCATATCTCTAACATATCAATGTTAATTTTACATTAACACTATTGATTTACGTCGCATTTCAAGTATCATTTCGGATAAACATAGCACAAAATGAGTTCTTTATATACTAACCATCGAATATATGCTAACATAACAAGGTTTTCACATTAATAAAGCTAACATAGCATCATATTAACTAAGAAAATAATGTACAACGACGAATCTAACACAACTTAAGCACGAATAAACTGTTAACATTAACAAAGTTCCACACTTAACACCTGTAAAGTAACTAACATTGCATACAAAACGTAACCTAATCATACTTTTTACAAGCATATCTCTAACATATTAACGTTAATTTTACATTGACACAGTAATATTTAACAAGAATTTATCATAACCTTGTTTAGTTATCATACAGACCAACGAATAACTGTAAACATAACAAAGTTTTAACCAAACACAACATAAAAATAAGTTCTTTATATACTAACCATCGAATATATGCTAACGTAACAACGTTTTTGCATTAATAAAGCTAACATAACATAACCTGAACTAAGAATATAATATGTACAACGACAAACCTAACACACCATACGTACTAATAAACTACTAACATTAACAAACTTCCGCACTTAACAGCAGTAAAGTACCTAACACATCGTACAAAACGTAACCTATTCACCCTTTTTCAAGCATATCTCTAACATATTAATGTTAATTTTACATTAATATCGTAATATTTAACAAAAGTTTAGCATAAACCTGTCTAATCATCATACAGACAAAGAATATAATGCTAACGTAACAAATGTTTTACATCAACTTCGTAATATTTAACAAAAAAATTCATCATAACCTCGTCTAAATATCATAATCCCCAGCGAATAATTGCAAACATAACAAAGTTTTAACCAAACATAAAAAAATAACAAAATTTTATCCTAACATAACATAAAAATAAGTTCTTTGAATAAAATATCACAGTAAACCGTAATAGTTTACTGATTTTAAACCAGTAATTCAGTAAATGAGTAAATCAAACCACCCATCCCTGCAGTCCCCTACCCACCCAACCGCCTATGATCTATTGAACTATTGATTCAAGTCATATTTCGAGTATCATTTGGATAAACATAACATAAAAATAAGTTCTTTATATACTGACCTACGAATATATGCTTAACCAACAAAGTTTTAGCATCAATAAAGCTAACATATCATAACCGCAACTAAGAATATAATGTACAAATGCAAACCTAACATACCTCGCGTACATGAATAATCAGCTAACATCCTGATGATTTCCCACTTAGCTAAAGGAAAAGGATGCCTTGTCACCGGACTGAATTCCCACTTTTCACGCATATCAGCAACATGTAAAACCGTATTATCTAACAAAATCCCTTAACAAAGTGACCAATCTATCAAAGATACCAACATCTTGAACTATGAATTGACACTATCTTCTTGAAAGTGTCACTCGTTTCGAGTATAACATCATTTGACCTATGAATAATCGTAGACTTTAGCAAAATTCTAGGGCAAACCTAACATTACTCAACAAAAACTTAACCTAGGCACACGTTTCTAACACATCATCGTCAGTTAACACAGTAATATCTTACAAAAACTCATCATTTCTCTAACAAATCAGTGTTATTTTCACATTGTCATAGTAATATTTAACATAACGTACCTAACTTACGAATAAACAGTTTTCATTAACCAAGAGTATCTAAAGCAACACATTACCTTCCGAGAGAAAACCCAGGGGATGCGCCCCTTGAAAGGGTGTGAATCCTGCGAGGGGGGATCACCCCGAAGGGGTGTAAGCGGGCTTTACCCCTCCGAAGGCTGAGGCCTAAAGCCCGCTTGTGCCTAGGTTAAGTTTTTGTTGAGTAATGTTAGGTTTGCCCTAGAATTTTGCTAAAGTCTAAGATTATTCATAGGTCAAATGATGTTATACTCAACGAGTGACACTTTGATGAAGACAGTGTCAATTATTCAAGATGCTGGTATCTTTTGATAGATTGGTCACTTTGTTAAGAGGTTTTGTTGAATGCTACGGCACTATTAACGACCAGCATGCGCGAAAATGGGAACGCCTCAGTATTGTATGACTGGTGCTTTATTTGCAACATTAGAGATTTTCAGGATGTTAGCGATTATTCAGAGGTATGTTAGGTTTACATTTGTACATTATGATGCTTAGTTGCGGTATATTTGTTGATTAAACTGCATATTCGTAATTATTAAAGAACTTATTTTATGTTATGATCAAAATGATACTAATATGACTTGAGCTCAACTGGTTCAATAGATCACGAAGCGACTGAGATAATTAATGAAGATGGTGATTTATTTACTCATTGCTGATTTACTGCTTTAAAATCAGTAGACTATTACGGTTTACTGTTATTATTCAAAGAACTTATTTTGTGTTATGTTAGAGATAAAAATACATTTTTGGTATGTTTGGTTAGAAAACTTTGTTATGTTCTGATTAAACCGCTGAGAGTTATGATATTTAGACGGGTTATGATGATTTTGTTAATATTACGAAGTTGTGTAAAACATTTGTTACGTTAGCATTATATTGAGTATGATGATTAGGCAGGTTTATGCTAAACTTTGTTAAATATTACGATATTAATGCAAAGGTGGCACGGTAATATGTTAGAGAAGACAGCATAACTTTGAAAAAAATGGCGTTACGTTTATTACGATGTGTTAGAGTACACGCTGTTAAGTGCGGAAATTTGTTGTGACGAGCAGTTTGTGTGCGTATGGGCCAGGGTGGTGTTGCTACGATATATTCTTAGTTCAGGTATGTTATGTTAGCGTATCTGCGACCAGCATCATTCAGTGATTGTATGAAACTGCTGTGTTACTCATTTGGTTGAAACTGTTATGTTTACGATTATTCGTTGTCTGTATGATAATTAGACAGGGTTATGATAAATTCTTGTTAAATATACTGTGTCAATGTAAGGTAACGTTATGGTAGAGATAATAACTATGCTTACGTTTTATCTGTGTACTACAGGTAAGTGTGCTGTTAATGTTAACGGTTTATTCGTCTTAAGCCAGATTCGTCGTTGGCTTAGTTAATAT
>JABUQX010147744.1:0-7500 GCA_015478945.1 Trachelipus rathkii
CGTACTTCCGTTCCAGTTATAATTTGGGTGTTTAGCAGTTTTCGCAATTATCGTGTGCTTTCGCGTTTTCGTGCGCCACTTCAATAATTATAGCGAAGGTTAAAAACGGTAAAGCATATGAGTTAAAAACGGTAAAAGATATGAGTTAAAAAGCAGTAAAAACGGTAAAAACAAAAGCATACTAATCCCGCCTTGTTGCTAGGCAACAGCGTTATTGATTTACTGATTTACTGTTTTAAGGTATGTAATGTTAATAGATATATGAGTTAAAGATGTAGATGATTAATTAAAAGCAGTAAAGCAGTAAAACAAAAACATACTAATCCCTTTGTTGCTGACAGCACACCTATTGATTTACTGATTTACTGCTTTAGAATCTGTAAAGTATGTTTTTAATAAAATGTTTAAGTATGAGTAAAAATGAATTGACTCCATAGTATATTTGAAAGAGATTTTGAATAGTTTTACATTGATATCACAACTTTATGAAAAATATGTGTTAAATAATAATAGGTCTGTATGAGTTACAGTTTTAGGAACGCAAAGAAAATATTTTTAATCAAAAAATGTTTAAGTATGAAATAAAAATGAATGATTCATAGTATATATATATCATATATATACATATATATATATATATATATATATATATATATATATATATATATATATATGTATATGCTGCTGCTTCTGCTGCTGCTGCTGCTATAACAACCTTATATATATATATATATAATAATATATATATATATATATATACCCTGTATATATAAAATCCGCCTGCGGGCGCCCGCGGCGGGCGGGTACGCGGAAATATTGCGCCTGCGGGCGCACGCGGCGGCGGGAACGCGGGAACGCGGCGGGCGGGAACGCGGCGGGTCGCACCTGCGGGTGCGGAGCTGGCATCCTTTGCGGGGAGGGCGCTTGCTGCGTCCTGGTGGGCAGCTTATGACTTATGGTAAGACATTAATATTAACTCTGTTCTTATTGAATCATCAAAGTTAAGGAATCAAAATATCGAGTGTGTGAGTGTGTGTGTGTGTAAGTATATCTGTGTGTGTGAGTGTAAATGTATATATGCTAGTGTAGTATCTAGGGAGGTGTAAGTGCTTATAATTGTGTCGTAGTGTGTGTATGTGTAATAAGTGTCTATGGTGAGTGTAAGTGTGTATAAGTGTCTATGGCCGAGTGTAGGTCGGTGTGTGTGTGTAAGCGTAAGTGTCTATGGTGAGTGTAGATAATGTGTACATCTGTGTGTGATGTGTGTGTGTAAGCGTAAGTGAGAGTGTATCTGGGTGTGAGTGTAGTGTTTGTATCTAGGTAATATTGACCTATGTAAGTAGATTGTTCGTGTGTGTGTGTGCAGAAGTATATATATATATATATATATACATATATATATATATATCATATATATATATATATATATATATATATATATGCTCTATATATATATATATACTGCTGCTGCTGCTGTATATATAACTTACTTCTGCTTGCTATGCTATAACATAGATATATATATATATATAGCCATAGCATAGCACCCAGCTATATGCTGTAACTGCTATCTTATAGTATATATAACCCATATATATATGCTGCTCTTACCATATGCTCTTTGCTGCTCTTATATACTATATATATATACTTATACTTGCTATCTTGCTGCTGCTGCTGTATATATACTGCTATTACCTGGAAGCTATAAGTGTTAGAAAGACTAACTCATAGTAGGAAGCATCATAGCAACTTGTAATATACACCAATCGATTCCACATACCTTATAACCTAGGGATAGACACCAATATTAGGGCTTTCAGGCTCCAGGGAACATAGAAAAGGCTTGAAAAAAAGTGACACTCAGTTGGCACTATGTGGCACTCAGTTGGCACTATGTATTCACTCACTTACAGCACCATTGGCGCACGGCACTCAGTGGCACCTTGGCACTCGCGGCACTCACCTGGCACTCACGATCTGCATTGAACACTAATAGAACACCACTAGAGAACATCCTTACGGTGATTGGGAACCATCAAAATGTACTGAACCATCAATAATGCTGAGTCATCAAGATAGGTACCATCAAAGATGACACCATCAAAGATGAATCATCAATATAGGTACCATCAAAGATGACGTCATCAAAGATGATCATCAAAGTTGAGCATCAATGCTGCGGCATCATGCTGAGAGGCATCAAAGTTGAGCATCAAGTTGAGGCATCAAAGTTGAGGCATCAAAGCTGAGCATGAAAATATCAGTGTGTGTGTGTGTGGGGGGGATCGCAATATATATATATATATATATATATATATATATATATATATATAACTGCTCTAATATATATATATATATATATATATATATACCCAACTTATAGCCTTAACCAACTCCAACCTTCTTGCTATTCTTGCTGCTGCTATATATAACATATAACATATATATATATATATATATATATAGTTTAACAAAACCTTATATCTGCCTATTGTGTGCATATATGATGCATGCGTATCAATTGTAACTATTTTCAGTTACTAAACACTGGTGGGAAAACAGTATATAAAACGTGCTAAGGGCATAAATTATCACTGTTATTCAGGAAAATTGTTGAGGCCGGAGCAATTAGTGATTACCTGCAGGTAATTTACCTGTAGACATTTGTGTCGTTCGGCGAGTTCGGCATTTCACTGAAGCAAAGTTTAGGCCTCGTGAATTGCAAATAAATTAAGTTTGTTGCATAACCTGGATCTACCTACTGTGTGTGTATGCAAGCATATCAATTGTAACTATTCTTAGTTACTAATCACCAGTGAAAAATCAATATATAAAGCGTGCTATTGGCATAAATTATACTATTACTCAGGAAAACCACAAAAATTCAGGAAAATTATTGAAGCCGGAACAATTGTTAATTGTTAATTGATAGGACACAACTACTAACATGGATAATTTTACTAAAAATGCCTACCACTTACCTAATGCAGCGTAACTTATAGTACTATATAAATCATTTTGGAAGGACATTGTATATATATATATAAGGGTTTTGGGTATTACTGGAAGACTGATGAAAGCGCACAATTTACCAGCTTTAAGAGGAAGAACATAGATTTTAATGATTTTCTTTTAGAATACTTTTAATAAATAGATGTATATAAGAATACTTTCTTGAAAACTTTTGGAGTGTTAAGTTTGTGATAACAAAGTGACTCGATTTGTCAAGCTGTATTTTTGGAACGATAAATTTTATAATAATTGTTTGCCATAAATTTGTATATATTTTAACGTAGGAATAAACGTAGTAATGTGTATGGAATGTTTTATAAATTTTAATACGTGAATTTTTATACCATATTTTATAAGTATTACTAGAAGACTGATGAAAGCACACAATTTACTAGTTTTAAGAGGAAAAACATAGATTTTAATGATTTTCTTTTAGAATACTTTTAATAAATAGATGTATATAAGAATACTTTCTGAAAAATTTTTATAGTGTTAAGTTTGTGATAATAAAGTGACTTGATTTGTCAAGCTGTATTTTTAGAACGATAAATTTTATAATAATTGTTTGTCATAAATTTTTATCTATTTTAACGTAGGAATAAATAAATATTGCTGGAGTGTGGGTTGACCTTTATATTTTTTATATTTTTGTATTTTGGTATTTTTGTTGGCGTTGTCGTGGGGAGAGGGAGGAGGGGGAGGTGTGGGAGTGGATTTAAATTGATAGTTGTTTTTATATTTTTTTATTTTTTTGTATATTATTTTAACGTATTTTGGTGTTGTTGGTGTGGGTTGGTGAGCGGGGTGGTAGCCCTAGGTTGTGGGAAGCACCTAAGGTGGGGGGTCCCGTAAAGCGTACAGCCTGATTGATTGACTTATATATAGAAGTAGAGAGAGATGGGGAGGAGAGTGGTAATTAGGGTGGGGTGTATGAATGTGAGGGGGGTAAACGAGGATTTGAAGAGGGAGGAAGTGGGACTGATGTTTGAGGAAAAAAGGATAGATGTGTTAGGATTAGCAGGCGTGTAATTTAAAGGGAAAGCCGGTTTTCAATTTCGGCAAATACAAAGGGCAGGAGGTGGAAAGTGTATTTCGCGGGACACAGTGAGGGCGAGGGAGGGGGTGGGAATAGTTATGAGGAAAGAGATGTGGGACAAGGTGAGGGTGTGTAAACAGGTGAGTTCTAGGTTAATGTGGGTAAAAGTGAAATTCGGAGGGGAAATGTGGGTGTTTATTTGTGCATACGCACCAGTGAATGGAGCGAGAGAGGAGGAGAGAGAAAGATTTTGGGGAGAATTGAATGAGTGTTGGGAAAGTTTTGGGGTAAATGTAAAAATTTGTCTATTGGGAGATTTGAATGCTGGAGTGGGAAGGGAGGAGGTAGGAAGAATAATTGGACCTTTTGGGGTAGGAGAGAGGAATGTGAATGGAGAAAGTCTGATAGAGTTGTGTGTTGAAAGAAGAATGATAGTGGGGAATACGTGGTTTAAAAAAAATGATAATCATAAGTATACATGGAAGAGTGAGATAACGGGGGGGAAGGCGATTCTAGATTATGTGTGTGTAAATGGGAAAGATAGAGGTAGATTATTAGATGTAAATGTGTTTAGAGGGGCGGGGAGGGGGATATCGGATCACTATTTGGTGATTGCCAGGATAAGGGTGGGAGGAGAGGTGACGGTGAGGGAAAGGGGAGAAAAGAGGAGAGTGGAAGTGATAAAGGTGGAAAAATTGGAGGAGATAGTATGTAAGAGGGAGTTTAGGAGAGGTATGGAGGACAGGTGGAGAAACGGGAATTGGGGAGGTGGAGGGGGAGTGGAAGAGATTTAGAGAGGCAGTATGTGAAGAGGCTAGAAGGGTATGTGGAGTAAAAAGGGTGGGTGCAAGCAGAAGGAAAGGGAGTGAATGGTGGAGTGAGGAGGTGAAGGAGGTGGTGAAAAGGAAAAAGGAGGCTTATGTGAAATGGTTGGGAGGTAGGGGAGAGAAGATAGTTGGGAGGAATATAGAAGGGTTAGAGTGGAAGCAAAGAGGGCGGTGGAGAGGGCGAAGAGAAGAGCAATGAATGGTGTAGAAAAGTGACGGAAAATTTTGAATCAGGGGAATAAGATGTTCTGGAAAGAGGTTAATAAAAAAAGAAAGCGGCAAGAGGGGGTAGGCGGAGAGGATTAAGGGAGGAGAGGGGGGGGGGAGGGGGGGGGGGGGGGGGGGGGGGGGGGGGGGGGGGGGGGGTATTTTGGGGGATTGGGGAAGGAGGGGGGGGGGGGAGGGGAGGAAGATATGCAAGAGGTGAGGATGGGAAATGAAGTGGGGAGGGAGGGGGAGGATGAAATACAAATGGAGGAAATTATTAGGGCTGTGAATAAAGGAAAAAAAGGGAAGTCTGCAGGCCTGGATGGGGTGAGAATGGAAATGTTGCAGAAGGGAGGTAAAGGGGTGGAGGAATGGTTGTATAGGTTATATAACATATGTTGGAGGAGTGGGGAGGTACCACAGGATTGGGAGGATGGATGTTTGGTTCCCCTGTATAAGGGGAAAGGGGATAGGATGGAATGTGGGAATTATAGAGGTATATGTCTTTTAAGTGTGGTAGGGAAAGTGTACGGAAGAATATTGATTGAGAGAGTAAGAGGTTTAACGGAGGGGAGAGTGGGGGAAGAACAAGGAGGATTTAGGGAGGGAAGAGGGTGTGTGGACCAAGTGTTCACACTAAAGATGCTTGTAGAGAAAAGTATTGAGAGAAAAGGGAAAGTGTATGGATGTTTTTTAGATTTAGAGAAAGCATATGATAGAGTGAATAGGGGTGAACAATTATGGAGGGTGTTGGAGGAAAATGGGGTGGGGGGTAATTTAGGGAAAGGTATTAGGGCTTTTTATAAGAATAGCAGAATGTGTGTGAGAGTGTTAGGAGGGGAGAGTGAGATGTTTGGGACGGTGTGTGGATTGAGGCAGGGGTGTGTAATGTCGCCATGGCTATTCAATTTGTTTATGGAGAGTTTGCAGAGGAATGGTGAGGGAGGGGGGGGGGGTGGAATTGATGAATGGGAATGATAGAAGGGAAGTGAACATGATACTGTTTGCGGATGATACTGCCCTAGTGGCGAAGAGCGCGGAAGGGCTGAGGTATTTGGTGAGGGAGTTTGAGAGAGTGTGTGGACAAAAGGGGCTTAAAATAAATCCAGGTAAGAGTAAAGTGTTAGTGTTTGAGGAGGAGGAAGGTGAGGAGGGGGAGGGGTTGGAGGTTAGAGTAGGGGGGGTAGTATTGGAAGAAGTAAAGATTTTTAGATACTTAGGGATGGAGTTGGGTAAGGGGGGAGGGATGAAGGAGGAGATAGAACATAAGGTGAAGGAATGAGGGATTTGAGTGGGCTGAGAGAAATATGGAAAGGGGGGGATCTATCACGGAAAGTTAAGATGAGTATGTTCGAAAAAATCTGTGTACCAGCGGTGCTGTATGGGTGTGAAACGTGGGGATTGAATGCTAGGTCCAGGAAAAAGTTGGAAGTATTTGAGATGAAGGGGTTGAGAGCGGTTTGTGGGGTTAGCAGAAGGGAGAGGATCAGGAATAGGGTGGTGAGGGAGAGGTGTGATTGGAGGAAGGGTCTGGTGGGAAGAGCGGAGAAGGGAATGTTAAGATGGTATGGGCACTTAGTGAGAAAGGAGGAACAGAGAGCGGTTAGAAGAGTTTGGGAGGCGGAGGGGATAGGAAAGGAGAGGAAGGGGGAGACCAAAAAGGAGGTGGATGGATGGAATAAAGGAGATGCTGGAGGAGGGAGGGATGGGGGAGGAAGAGGGTAGGGAGTTGGCGAGGGATAGAGGGGAGTGGAGGAGGTGGGTGAGGGCGAGATGAGGGGGGGTGTGAATGAGGAAGGCTGTACGCACCACTACCCCGCTCAAGCGGGACTACAAAGTACTAGTAATAGCAATCTAATAATATGTATAATAATATATATATATATAACATATATACATATACCTATATATATTTTTCTTACTATATATATATATATATATATATATATATATACCTGCTGCTCATATATACTACTCTCCTCTACTTTACACTATATCTTTTTCATATATATATATATAACACTTATTGTGAACATAACCTTAACATATGCTCTATATATATATAAATATATATATATATATATATATATATATATATATATATATATATATATATATATATATATATATATATATATATATATATATATATATCTATCGTGTGTGTGTGTAGGGGTAGGTGCGACCGCGGATGGAAATAAGTTAGGACAGATCCATACAGGTCAGGTACCTACATGACCTCATGTTAGCACAGTTACCTACCAAAGGCAAGGCGGCAGGTACCTGGATGAGCTCGAGATAATCCCTACTAAGCCCTCCACTGACCTTTAAGAATGGTCAATTTCAGCCCTTGATACTGTATCAAGGCCGAAATATCAAGGCCAAGACCGAAATATCAAGGCCAAAACATCAAAA
>JABUQX010147744.1:12500-19404 GCA_015478945.1 Trachelipus rathkii
TTCTCTAATATGTTTATTACTCAATTTATCAATTCTTCTCACACCAAACACCTCCTAAGATTGTCCACCTGAGCACATTGTACTTTAGATCTATACCTCTTATTCCAGAACATAGTCTCACTACTATACTACTATACATTAACACAGGTAACAGTACACCCTCATGCAAGATCTTAGCGCACTCAAAACTTAGTCAATTTACATCCACTTACGATTTAATTGCACCTGACACCTTCCTGCCATACGCAATTTTAATACTACACTCTGCATCATCATCCGTTCTCTCATCATCCAACATATATCCTAAATATTTAAACTCAGACACTTGTTCCAGCTGCTCACCATCTAACAAAACCACACCAAGGACTGTCCTCACTCACAACCATAACTTTATTCTTATCTACGTTTACTTTCAAACCCTTCCTTTTACACACCCTGCTAAATCTCTCTACCAATTCTGTCAAACTTTCTTCAGATTCGCTACACCAAACCAAATCATTCGCATCTTCCATTCTCCATCATTCTAACATCATCCCCTGCCACCTCCACTTATATATGAATCCTACCATACGCCTGTTGCAAATCCATAGAACCTAAATTCAATTTATTCATCTTATCCCTCATTTTCTCAATCATTTGTTTCAATGCAAAGATTTGATCTACACATCCTCTACCACTTCTAAACGCACCTTGTTCTTCACTAATCAGTCCTTCAGTCACTCGACGTACTCTTTCGACCAAAATACCAGCATATATCTTCCCTACAACACTCAATAAACTAATTTCCCTATAATTCCTACAGTCACCCTTATCCTCCTTACCCTTATATAAGCGTAATATTACAGCTCTTCTCCAATCCCTTTCATGAATCTTATATGAAAATGAAATGCTTGAAATGAGAGAGAGAGAGTTAAAAGAGAGAGATAGATAGATAGATAGATAGATAGATAGATAGATAGATAGATAGATAGATAGATAGATAGATAGATAGATAGATAGATAGATAGATAGATAGATAGATAGAGAGAAAGAGAGAGCTATATAAAATACTAGTCCTCCCTGCTTAAATCAAATCAGTGTTTAAATCTTAATAGTTTATTTTACTTCAATTTTAGGTTTAATATATTTTTTTTTACAGTAGCACAAGTTTAAGATGAGTTACTATAGCTTTGAAAAGAGGAGAAGAGAGAGAGAGAGAGAGAGAGAGAGAGAGAGAGAGAGAGAGAGAGAGAGAGAGAGAGAGAGAGAGAGAGAGAGAGAGAGAGAGTATTTTCGTGAATCTTATATGAAAACAAAATGCTTGAAATGAGAGAGAGAGAGAGAGAGAGAGAGAGAGAGAGAGAGAGAGAGAGAGAGAGAGAGAGAGAGAGAGAGAGAGAGAGAGAGAGAGAGAGAGAGAGAGAATATTTTCATGAAACATATGAAATAAATGCTTAAATAGAGAGAGAGAGAGTAATATTTTGATATAAACTGATTTGAAATGAAATGCCGAAATGAGTATGAAAGAGAGATAGAAGAGAGAGAGAGAGAGAGAGAGAGAGAGAGAGAGAGAGAGAGAGAGAGAGAGAGAGAGAGAGAGAGAGAGAGATGCTAATTGATTACTTATAGGAAATGAGTGCTTGAAGTGAGAGAGAGAGAGAGAGAGAGAGAGAGAGAGAGAGAGAGAGAGAGAGAGAGAGAGAGAGAGAGAGAGAGAGAGAGAGAGAGAGAGAGAGAGAGAGTATTTTCATGAAACTTATATGAAAAGAAATACTTGAAATGAGAGAGAGAGAGAGAGAGAGAGAGAGAGAGAGAGAGAGAGAGAGAGAGAGAGAGAGAGAGAGAGAGAGAGAGAGAGAGAGAGAGAGAGAGAGAGAGAGAGAGTATTTTCATGAAACCTATATGAAATGAAATAGTTGAAATGAGAGAGAGAGAGAGAGAGAGAGAGAGAGAGAGAGAGAGAGAGAGAGAAGAGAGAGAGAGAGAGAGAGAGAGAGAGAGAGAGAGAGAGAGAGAGAGAGAGAGAGAGAGAATTTTCATGAAACATATATGAAATGAAATGCCTGAAATAAGTTCTAATGAAGAAAGACGTAAAAAAGAAAAAGAAAACAAAAAATTTCGTGAAATAACGATGAACAAAGTTAGCAAGTCCAATATTTCATATTTTTAACATATCAAATCAGTTTTAAAGTTACAATATGCATTTATTTATGATGTCGAAGAAATATTTTTTTGAATCACTTCAACTTACTGGTTTCATTAATAACTTTGTTTTTTGTCTAAGTCGTTAAGCAGCTTCATAAAGTTTTCAATGTCATTTCTCAAGTTTCATTTTACTTTTTCTCAGATAATTTTAAAAGTTTCGTGTTTCATGAAAATCTAGACAAGTGATCCATTTTAATAAGCTCATATATATATATATATATATATATATATATATATATATATATATATATATATATATATATATATATATATATATATATATATATATATATATATATATATACTCTGCGTCGCCCCGCACCGCATAACTTATATATATATTATATATATATATATATATATATCCCCTCTATTCAAATGTAAACGTATAGCAGTC
This sequence comes from Trachelipus rathkii, assembly GCA_015478945.1. Classification (NCBI taxonomy): domain Eukaryota; kingdom Metazoa; phylum Arthropoda; class Malacostraca; order Isopoda; family Trachelipodidae; genus Trachelipus; species Trachelipus rathkii. The sequence goes on from JABUQX010147744.1 coordinate 15,082, forward strand.
TAAAATGTTGTGTACGTTATTTCCATGTGGTAGTGTGTACGTCACAGAAAATATGTGCGTGTCAATCAAGAAAATTGGTCTCATTATTATTCTTGAATTTTCTTGGTAATAAAAGTAGAGCATTTTCAGCTCTTAAGTCCTTTAAACCTTAGTGAAGAACCTTTTACCGTTGTCAGAATATCAAATCTGCTTGAGCCGGGTTCAGGACGTATTTTGGTTAATAATAATCAATCCCTTCAAGAAGGTCTTCGTGGAGGAGACTAATTATTATTGACTTTAGTTGTTAAGTTAAATTAGATGCATCGAAAAATCTATGCTGGTAAATGAAAACATAGAGAGAGAGAGAGAGAGAGAGAGAGAGAGAGAGAGAGAGAGAGAGAGAGAGAGAGAGAGAGAGAGAGAGAGAGAGAGAGAGAGAGAGAGAGAGAGAGAGAGAGAGAGATAAAATACTAGTCCTCACTGCTTAGATCAAATCAGTGTTTAAATCTTAATAGTTAATTTTAATTTTATTTTTAATATTTTTTTTTATAGTAGCACAAGTTCTAAAGATGAGTTACAAGAAAACAGCTTTGAAAAGATAAAAAGAAGTTTGTCTTTAATGGAGTAATTGCTTAACAAACGGTTCGTAAGTATTTTTCGCACCTCAAACATATATAAAGCGTATATTCACCTAAATAGAGGAGCGTTCAATATCCTCTTATAACCGATGTCTATTGCATAAAAAAGTAAATAAAAAAAGGCCATTTTATGTGTCGAAATTTAGTTCGGTTTTTATTTTTTTTTTAAGTTACGCCACATTAATTTAACAAAGAAAATCGTTATTTTGTAATAGAAAACGGGTTTTAATATTTGTTAGATAACTTTTAATTTCTTATATCTCAAATTTTTATAAAACAGTCTGGATGGAAATAAATAAATGAAAAAAAGAGTAAATAAAAAATAAATAAATAAGTAAATTTGTTAATAAATAAATTTATAAACAAATAAATATGTGAAGCTCTGAATTAATGATTGTATGAGTATTTTTTGTTTCCAAACTTGAAGGCACATACTTTGTTGGAAATCAGGCCATTACGGCTTTATGATTATTATTATTATTATTATTATTATTATTATTATTATTATTATTATTATTATTATTATTATTATTATTATTATTATTATTATTATTATTATTATTATTATTATTATTATTAATATAATAATTAATATTATTATTATAATTATTATAATTATTATTATTATTATTATTATTATTATTATTATTATTATTATTATTATTATTATTATTATTATTATATTATTATTATTATTATTATTATTATTATTATTATTATTATTATTATTATTATTATTATTATTATCATACCTTCTCGATATTCATGGAACTTATCTGAAATGTATGAAATGATCTTAAAAAAAAAAAAAAAAAAAAAAAAAAAAAAAAACCTTGGGAATTGACGCATTAAAAATTTATGAATGCTCTAAATTTCATACTTATTTTTAACATTTGTCTATTGTGGTCCATGTTAATTTAACCGATTCAGCCGATTTTCATGAAACTTAACATGGAATGTGAAACCAAAGAAAACTCGGGAAATTTCTAAGCTTATTTTATCGCAAAAGAAAAATATATATATATATATATATATATATATATATATATATATATATATATATATATATATATATATATATATATATATATATATATATATATATATATATATATATATATATATATAACAACTGCTACAAATTCAACGCAGTGTGATAGGTATTCAAAAATAACCCCTTAAGTAATTTCACACTGCTGGGATGTGAACCTGGGTCCTAGCAGATGTCCATATATATACTATACCTATATATGCTATATATAATAACAACCTTAACTTATATATATATATATATGCATATATATATATATATATATATATATATCAGTGGCAACGTCCAGTCATCTATTGATGCGGAGATGACTGACCAGATGAGATAAAAAATAAATCAATCCTTTTTTCAAATTTCATTATTATTTTCATTTTCATTATATATATATATATATATATATATTATATATATATATATATATATATATATATATATATATATATATATATATATATATATATGCTATATAACCTTATCCCTATATATAACATAACGCTGCCTATGCTATATCTTGACACATATATATATATATACTTATATATATAACAATATATATAAGAAGCTATATATATATATATATATATATATATATATATAACTAACTATATATATATATATATATATATATATATATATATGCTCATATATATATATATATACTCTAACAACTAACTATATATATATATAACTATATATATATAATTTCTATATGCGCTTGAAAAAGCGGATCAATTAAAATGAATTAATATTAATATAACATGCCCAGGTAATCTCTAAATTTGTCGGATCAATTGCGAGCACATTATCAGTATTATTATATAATGTTCACATCTTTCAGCCAATCAAATTGCGCAAGAAATGTATAATGATATAACATACAAAAGTCATCTCTAAGTTTGTCGCTGAAGCCCTATTTATATATATATATATATTATATATATATATATATATATATATATATATATATATATATTTATATATATATATATATATATATATTTCTTTTAACTATATATATATATATATATATATATATATATATAATATATATATATATATATATATATATTTATAACTTAATATATATATATATATATATATACACCGGTATATATATATATATACCATATACAACCACTATATATGCTGCTGCTGCTGCTGCTAACAACAACACTTATATGCTGCTTAGCAACATAACATATATGCTGCTGCTGCTCACTGCTGCTGCTACCTACCGCTGCTGCTCTGCTCTGCCTTGTATAATTTTTTCATTAAATATTAATTTGAATATGTTGCAGTATATTGAAAAGAAAATTAATTTTTATTATTATTCTATATTTTGAAGGCGATTGCATTCGCGATTAACGTTAGCTTCCGTTACATTCTTTGATAAACGCTATAATGTTTTAACACGCCGTTAGAATTTTTGTTAACGATTAAGGATTGGTGTGACGGTGGCGTTAACTTTCTCGCATTAACGTTACCGATAAGCGCTATAATGTTTAACATAGGTAAATTTTTGTTAACTTTCTCATTAACGTTACTTAGCTTTGTATAATATATATATACTATATATATATATATATCTTACTATATATAACCTTATATATATATATATATATAACACTATATACTCTCTGCTATATACCCAACTGCTGCTCTGCCACCTGCTGAGCTTGTTGCTGGCGCTGCTCTTGCTGCTGCTGTTGCGCTTGCTGCTGACGCTGCTCTTGCTGCTGCTGTTGATATATGCTATATGCTGCTGCTGCTATATATATATATAACCCACTTAACACCTTTACCTTTGCTATATATATATGCTTATAACATATACTAGCATATATCACTAACTCCTCCGCTGCTGCTCACTCACGCCGCCATATATTCTTTCATGCTATATTGTGTGTTTTTTTTTTCTAGCTCTGATACTCCTGATATATAAAGGTCTTATTCGCCCCCTGTATGGAATATCATATTTGGGGTGGATCCGGTTCCCACCCTCCTTTTGGACTAGAGTTGAAGCGCTAAGGCTAGAGGGCTTATAAAACTGTCTTCGCCACTCTCTGACTCCCTTGACCCTCTTTTTCTGCGTCGTGACGTTGGTGCTTTATCTCTTTTTCTATAGGTATTACAACGGCTAGGAATTTAGCTCGCGTGAATTAACCTCTCGCATTCCTCCACCACTGCGTCGCACTCGTAACACAAGAGGTGCCTTGTTCTCTCATGAAAATTGTGTGAACATTGGAGATTCAAGGATCACTCGTTGTGGTACCTCCTTCTTTCCAGCCACATCTGTTTTGTGGAACTCCTTGCCTTCTTTTTTTTTCCCCGCAATATTTAATCTTCCTCTATTTAAGTCCCGCGTCTGTGCCCACCTGAGGGAATTGCGTTAGGCAAGGGTCGGTGGGTTTACTTTCCATTTATTTTAATTTTTATTTTTCTTTATGTAATTTTTTTTAATTATTTATTTATTTTCTTGTTTATTTATTTATTTATTTATTTTGCCCCCTCCGTTTCAAAAGGGCATTGCCCGTGAGTGGTGGTATCATGTAAAAAAAAAAAAAAAATACATATATATATATATAGATATATTTGTTATATAAATATATTATAAATCTTTCCTGCTCTATATATACTGCTGCTGCTGCTATATAT
>JABUQX010147745.1:2500-7500 GCA_015478945.1 Trachelipus rathkii
ACCTTCCAGACCCTCACGAGGATACACTAAAAGGAGAGTGGTGTCTCTGGCAGCGTAAATGGCTGTTAGAAAATGAAAAACCAAAAACTGCGATCGGTGCTTTGGCTAAGTGTGACAAGAGGAGGTTTCCTAACATTGCTACTCTCCTGAATATCTTAGCAGTATTGCCTGTATCCACCGCAACAGTAGAAAGAACCTTTTCGACATTAAGGCGTCTGAAAACGTATTTACGGAATAGTGTTGGAGAGGATCGCATAACAGGTCTTGCTTTACTGTCAATTCATCGAGATCTCAGCACAGAAGTCAGCGATGACTGTCCTCATTCACAACCATAACCTTACTCTTATCTGCGTTTACTTTCAAACCCCTCCTTTTACACATCCTACCAAATCTCTCTACCAATCTTCTCAAACTCTCTTCAGATTCACCGCACAAAACCAAATCATCTTCATATAATAGGTAGGGCCCTCCACTCTCTTCCATTTTCCATCATTCTAACACCATCTCCTGCCACCCCCACCTCTAATTCTTTCATAACCCATCCATATACAAATTGAATAACCAAGGAAACATAACACATCCCTGCCTCACTCCTCTATTAATATTAAACCAATCACTTTCGACACCATTTATTCTTACACCCTTCACTATCGTCATACTTACTTTTGATTCCATTCAGAAGCCTACCACCAACACCATATATCACTAACACCTGCCACAGAGCTTCCTTATTAATCCTATCATACGCCTGTTGCAAATCCATAAAACCTAAATACAATTTATTCTTTTTCTCCCTCATTTTCTCAATCATTTGTTTCAATGTAAAGATTTGATCCACACATCCTCTACCACTTCTAAACGCACCTTGTTCTTCACCAATCAGTCCTTCAGTCACTCGACGCACTCTTTCGACCAAAATACCAGCATATATCTTCCCTACAACACTCAATAAACTAATTCTCCTATAATTGTTACCCTTATCTCCCTTACCCTTATATAAGGGTACTATTACTGCTCTCCTCCAATCCCTCGGAACTATACCCTCCATAAACGCTTTATTACACAACTTCCAAATCCAATCAATCACCATCTCGCTTCCGTTCTTGATCATTTCACCAGTAATTTCATCTATACCTGTAGATTTACCATTCTTCAACTTTCTCACTCTACCCATTACCTCCTCCTTACTAATGATCCTCATCCCCAAAATACCTATTTCTTCTTGCACTATCAAACCCACACACATTCACTATCACCTCTTCATCACTGCCAATGTTATGCACATCCATTTCATCATTTACGAAAGCACCATCCTTAATAATTATTCTAAGCAGATTGCCCTTATTCTCATTCTTAACCTTACGCGAGCTTTCTATTCCCTTGTAAGTCCTCATTCATCCTCCTTCCAAACTGTTCATTTACCTCTTTTTTCCTTCTACGAATGTACCTTTTAGTATTTTTTTCCTCCTATTTCCAAACATCTTTCTTTTGAAACTTCATCATTGGCTTTTAGTACTTTCAACCATGCTTCTTTTTTACTTTTAACCGCTTGCATCACCTCATCATTCCACCACTCACTGTTAACATTCTTACTTCCTACTTTAGCACATCTACATACTTCTTTTGCACTACTAACAACCGCTTCCTTCATTTGCTTCCAGATTTGTTTAGTTTCAACTTGTTCACATTCAACTGATTTACTTGCGAGCGCTCCTAAATATTTATCCCAGCGCTATACCTCTCTAGCAAAATTCCCAAAATCCTCGGAGTAACACTTTACACACATTTCACATTCACAAATCACATAGACAAAATAACCTCATCTGCTAACAAGAAACTTAACATATTAAGAACCATCGCTGGTACAGACTTCACAAACAATAAACCAACATCCACCACTGTATACAAACAATTCATTCGCCCGACTCTAAACTACGTTCTCCAACCTTCCACCTACTACTGACTAAAAATAGCATTAAGAAACTCCAAACTACACAAAACAAAGCTCTAAGAATTATGACAGGATACACATCAACAACACCATAACAACACCTGCACGAAGAAACCAAAATTCTACCCATAGGCGCACATCTGGACATGATAGGCATGCAATTCTCTTGAAAAAAGGAAACGGATCATGCAGAGTGTAGGAAGAAATTTTTGAGTGGTTTGAAGGTGGTTGATGCAATTAAATCTTTGAGTGCGATAGGGTTTTGCATGAGGGCATGCTGTTGCTGGCTTTAATATAGAGCAGTGAATCTAAGGTGCAGTCAAATCAGATGGATAACCTTAGGGGATTGTTAGGTGTGAGAATAATTGATAAAATGAGCAATGGACGAGTTATGAAGCTGCGTGGTTTGCCTTTAAGTGGAACTAGCATATTCTTCCATTTGGCCTCGAAACTCGTTCTCCCAGAGCTCTACAAAAGATTGTTTTTCTAGGCGCATAAGTTTCCAATGATGGTTCAAGAGTTGTTCATTAAAAAAGTAAAGGGTCTGGTTACTAGCCCAGTCGCCCTAGAGCTGTCCGAAGAATGTCTTCATATGTCCCGACTGTGTTGAATACCCATTATTCTTATAATAGCGGGACTATCAATTGTTTTAGATTTAATTCCACAACACACGGGCGGAGCTGTAATCAAGGATAAGGTGTACGAAAGAAGCTAGGTCCAAAGAGAAAACTTTAAATTCTTCTTCTTCTTCTTCTTCCTCTTATTGTTATTATTATTATTATTATTATTATTATTATTATTATTATTATTATTATTATTATTATTATTATTATTATTATTATTATTATTATTATTATTAATGTGTGTGTATTATTATTATTATTATTATTATTATTATTATTATTATTATTATTATTATTATTATTATTATTATTATTATTATTATTATTTTATTATTATTATTATTATTATTATTATTATTATTATTATTATTATTATTATTATTATTATTATTATTATTATTATTATTATTATTATTATTATTATTATTATTATTATTTTAAATTTTCCTGAATCGAACTAACTAAATCGACATTTTGTTTCTCCTCCATTTATTTACTTAACTTTTTTTTTTTATTAAAAGAACCATGACTAAAATTTTGTTGTTCCACCTATAGCTAATATAGACTAATTTTTCATAAAGTTTTTTAAAATTGTATTTTATTGAATTGGTTTATTTCTTCATATTATTTATTTCTTAAAACTTTTTAAATCTAGTCATTCTCTCTCTTCACAGATCCGAAACTCTTGTAGTTGTTGGTGGCCTTCTACTTCTTTTCTTTCCTTTAACTCTTCTCTTTTTTTGCTACCTCAGCCAGACTACTTTTTGATTATATATATTTATATATATATATCTACTTATAATCATTCCATTAACATTAACCAAATGACACCTATTTTACATGTACAAAATCTAAAAAAACGAAAATTCATTGAATCCTACTGCATAATCAATTCAAATAATTTCAATAAACAAAAAGGTGATTATAACATAGACACAATACAAAATAATATTCTGAGCACCACACAATTTTTTAAAAAAATTAAATTATCCAATCTTTAAAATATTACATAACTAAATAATTTTTACTTTTTTCATATGTTAGTTTATAATATACTTCTTCTGAAGGAGGTTCCAGCTTAGGAACGAAAGCTCAAGAATATATATTTATTTAACTTGTAAATGTAATTATTTTTCTTAACTGATTCCTTCTAATCTTTTCAATAAGGCCCTCCTACTGATATATATATACTCTAGCGATCTTTGTTTAAAATATATATATATATATATATATATATATATATATATATATATATATACATATATTTATAATATATATAAAAAATATATAATATATATATATATATATATATATATATATATATATATATATATATATATATATATATATATATATATATATATATATATATATATATGTATATATGTTTATATATGTAATAATATAATATATATATATATATATATATATATATTAAGCTGGGTTGAATTTTGGTGGGATAACCAAACATGGTCAAATTGGTGCTCCTTGGCTTCCCTGTAGTGGGACAAAAAATCATTTTGCATTTACTCAATGTCTAGGGGGCCCAACTTTAGTTTTTTTAAAAGGGTTTTGACATCGTTTTTTACTATTTTTAAGTTATGAATTTTATATGCTTTGTTCTTCAAAATTTGGTTTTAATACTAATTGAGAGCTATTTCTGTCTCATTTCAGATCCAGACTATTCGACGTTTGAGATAAGTCCTGTGGGTGCAGTGTTTATTACTATTATTGCAAGACGTATCATGGCATGTGCAACAAGGCATAAAGACAGGCATGCAATATTCGGTTATCCACAACCACTTGTCGAAAATCAGCTACCACTGGCTGAGGATGTTTTTAGAGCCTACAAGTTCCATCAAGTAGTCAACAAAGATGCCAGTGTTACTCATCTAGCAAAGTTAGTGGCAACAGAAGTTAAAGGCATATACAATAAAGCAAGCATTCCAACAATAGAATTTGAAAGTGTTATAGTGAAAGTGAAGAGACTAATAGTGAATGTCAATGATTTGATGAAATATTCAAGAAATAAACAATCTTCTCTAACATATCAAGATAAAATAAAATCATTTTCTCGTCTCTTCGACATTAGCGCGTGCAAGTGTGTTCATAATGGTATAGTTGAACGTAATCAATGTCAATGTCCCAATGAAAAGAAAATCCCTGTATTGGAATGGCAATTTTGGCTTGATCAAAACACTTCAAGACGCATGATAATAGGAAAGGTGGACAAGGAAAGAACAGAGAAAAACATGAAACTTCAGGAAAGGAAAAGGAAACGGTTGACATTTGAAAGTAAGATGAGACACAAAGATACGCAAAAATGTGTAAGTTCAGTTGAATTATCAGGCAGTGAGAGTGATGTGCTAGAAGAATCATTTTCCTTAGAATCAGAAGAAATGGAAGAATGTCACCCTCAAAATAGA
>JABUQX010147745.1:17500-20726 GCA_015478945.1 Trachelipus rathkii
ATATATATATATATATATATATATATATATATATATATATATATATATATATATATATATATATATATATATATATATATATAAAAGAAAAACAATATATATCTCAAAAAATACAATAGCTACAGGAAAAAATACATTGTTGGAAACCTGGCAAAATTTTACCGAGGAAACTGTTAAAAAAAAAAAAAAAAAAAAAATCAATCTCGAAAACTACAATAGCTACAGGGAAAAGAAATACATTTTTGGAATCCTTGTAAAATTTTAGTTAGGAAAATGTAAAAAAAAAAAAAAAAAAAAAAAAAAAAAAAAAAAAAAATTGGGGGGGAGCTGGGACATAGTATATATATATATATATATATAAATATATATAAGATATATATATATATATATATATATATATATATATATATATATATATATATATATATATATATATATATTATATGTATATATATATTGTGGTAATTTGAATTGCACGGCAATATTTTAGGTACGGGTTCTACCACAATACAAACAATAAAGGTTACATAAACATATGTTTAAAATTAGTTTATAACCGAGATATACCCATTTTCTGTTACCCCTGTGCAAGCTTGAGCTTTGCAACCACATGATTATGACAAGTGCAGATATTTCTCCCAGTGGTAAATTGAAAATGCACACGAGATCCTAACTTCCTGAGACGCATGCTCGTTACCGATGAATCCTGCTTTACAAGGAATGGGATTACTAATTATCGAAACACCCATACCTGGCAAGATGAAAAACCTCACATACAATAGCTATTACAGATTAGCAACATACCTTTTCATTAAATGTCTGATGTGGCAATCTAGGGCGACAATTTGAATGGCCACTTTTTGCCACCTAGGCTTTCAGGGGTATCTACCTGCATTTTTGCATCATCTACCTGAGCTTCTACAAGATATTTCGATTGCCAAAAGGCAGTGGATGTGGTTTTAGCGTGATGATGCACCAGCTTACAATTCGCATAAAGTCAAAAATTATTTAAACAAAACCTACGGTCACAGTTGGAGATGGCGCAACGGTCCTGTGAAATAACCACCATGATCCCCTGATTTAACTCCATTGGATTACTTTCTGAGGGGCTGGATGAAGTCTATGGATTATTTTACGTCTGTTAAAACGCAAGAAGATTTACAAAATCGGATCTTGGATTCAGCAGCAACTATCACGCTTCGTTCTGATGCTATACGGGATGTCGCAGCATGGATACGTCGTGCAGAATGCTGCATTCAGGAAGATGGAGGCCACTTTTAACAGTTACCCTAAATGACGTACAATGAAATAAATAAAGGTATGACCAAATATCACCTTAATAAAGTATTTTATGCCCGAAGTTTATAAGGAAAAATTGTTTAAAATGTAGTTGGGAACCCATACTTTTATTGCCTCGCAATTCTGAGACCATATATATATATATATATTATTTGTAAAGGTATTACACGGCAATGTAGGGGGCTCGAGCCGACGGGGAACACAGGGGGGGACGTTTTCCATACCCCGTAGGGGAGGGGCGGAGGAACCCCCGCGACACCCAAATACCAAAGAGCGGGGGTTCCGGAGACCCTCCCCGGAGGGGGGGAATTAGTCCTACCCCGTAGTTCCCTTTAGTTAAAAAAAAAAGCAAAATTTAATAGAAAGTCTATTTATATATATAATCATATTACTATAATTATTAACAATAATTTTTTTATTTTTTTTTTACATTTTCCTAACTAACATTTTACCAGGATTCCATAAATGTATTATTTTTCCCTGTAGCTATTGTAGTTTTTGAGATTTTTTTTTTTTTTTTTTTTTTTTTACATTTTCCGCACAAAAATTAGACCAGCATCCCAGCAATGTATTCCTTTTCCCGGTAGCTGTTGTAGTTTTTGAGATATTTATTTTGGCTCTTCTAGAGAAATAATATATAGAGTATAAAGAAGAAATATATATATATATATATATATATATATATATATATATATATATATATATATATATATATATATATATATATATATATATATATATATATATATATATATATATATATAATATATATATATATATATATATATATATATATATATATATATATATATATATATATATATATATATATATTATATATATATATATATATATATATATATATATATATATATATATATATATATATATATATAAATATATATATATATATATATATATATATATATATATATATATATATATATATATATATATATATATATATATATATATATATATATATATATATATATATATATATATATATATATATATATATATATATATATATGGACATTTATAAGATGTTGACTCCGTTTATACGGGGGAAATTTTCGATAAGAAAAACAACGAATTTCGGGCCTTTTCTTTATTGCTGCAATTTCTATTATTTATTAGCGTTATTTGCATTTTTAATTTTTAAGAAATTAACAAAGATTTTATTATTATTATTATTATTATTATTATTATTATTATTATTATTATTATTATTATTATTATTATTATTATTATTATTATTATTATTATAATTATTATTATTATTATTATTATTATTTAATAGGAATTTAATTTTTTTTCTAAGTTCTTTCATTTTTATTATTTGATTTTCGATTATTATTATAATTTATGGGTATTTTTATTTAAAAAAAACTCCCCCCCGGACCCGCGAGCTTGCGAGCGGGGCACCCCGCTCTGCGGGGGACGGGGGGGATGATATAGAGGGGGGGCCGAAGGCCCCACCCCGGATCAAAACATAAAATATATAAAAATATCAAATATCAATTTATTATTGTCAAGGTGTTTCTACAAACTTTACGTATACATTCATCAAATTTAAACTGAAATAAATAGCCTAAGCACGGCCTAAGCTACTCATTTTTATAAGACTATAGGTGTGAAGCACAAAAAAATATATGTCAATTTCTTTTTAATTTTTGTTAATATTAATTAAATTACATTTGAAAATCCAGTATTTACTAATGTATTTAACCTCAAATCATTGAAATTACGTTACATTTTTTATTGATTTTCGTTCCTGGAGTCAACATCTTATAAATAGCCTATATATATATATATATATATATATATATATATATATGCAAGTTACTCACGGGCAGGCGAGTCCTTTTCAATGATAAATGCGAAACGGTTAAACACCCAAATTCCATTGAACGAAGTACAATTG
>JABUQX010147746.1:0-12500 GCA_015478945.1 Trachelipus rathkii
TCTAGTTCGCTGCGGTGCTTCCTTCTCTCCTGCCACCTCTGTTCTGTGGAATTATCTTTCATCTTTGTGTTCCTGCTGAATTTAATCTCCCCACTTCAAAGTCTGCACCCAGCTCATCTGGCGTAATTGATGTTAGACACACCCTGAGGTGCAACACCTTCCTTGAATGGGCCTGCCCCGCCGGAGGGTATAAGAATTTAGCAGTATATATATATATATATATATATATATATATATATATATATATATATATATATATATATATATATATATATACTTAATTCAAACTTCAAAGAGTAAACATCCGCATCCGCATCCGGATCCGCATCCGCATCCTTATCTACTTAGATCCGCATCCGCAAACAGTCAAATTTTGACATCCGGTCCATCACTAATATATATATATATATATATATATATATATATATATATATATATATATATATATATATATATATATATATATATATATATATATATATATATATATATAAAAATATATATATATTTATATATATATAGATCTGTCTTTTTTTATATAATATATAGTATATATATATATATATATATATATATATATATATATATATATATATATATATATATATAGGTCCATCAATACATATATATATATATATATATATATATGACCACATAAGGAAAACATGTCATATTTTCAGTACTTTATAGGGAGCAATTATATTGTCTGACTTGTATGTTAATTTTTTGTACACCTATTTATAAAGAGAATATATTTTTGAACTTGACAGGTTGTTCCTCACTGCAATTATGTCATTTTAAATTATTACCATTTTAGCAACCAGAAAACATCAAAATAAAAAAATTAAAATTTTAAATATGGATTTATCCTGTTTTTCTCCTGTCTTATATATATATATATATATATATATATATAGAGGTATATATATATATATACATACATATATATATATATATATATATATATATATATATATATATATATATAAGGTAAGACACAATGTGCAGAGAGAGAGAGAGAGAGAGAGAGAGAGAGAGAGAGAGAGAGAGAGAGAGAGAGAGAGAGAGAGAGAGAGAGAGAGAGAGAGAGAGAGAGAGATACATGCGCCCGGTTTCTTTATATTTTTTAAACCTGTCATAAATTTTTTGGCAAAAGAACATTTGTCGTTTCTTTTTATTTTATTTCTTTTCGGAACATGATGGGAATAAACACCAAAAGAAGGAACTCCCCCAATAACATCCAGGTAAAATTTAAAAAAAAAGTCATTGAAAAATAAGAATTTTTTTTTCTTATCCGAATCAGGATGAATTATACAGCAAAAGAAAAGAGATCTAACCCAACTATTCGAAATCTGCTCTAAAAAATAAAATTGAAATAAATAAGTGAAAACAATGAAAATATGTAAATCCAACCTTTGTGCAAGAAACGGAAAATCATAGTCAAAATAAATAAAAACGTGTTTTTTTTTTTTGGCCAAACCAAAAACAAATTTAATTTAAATAGATAAAAACGATAATAATAAAATAACAGCAATATCTCCCCAAATAAATTTCCACAAATCTCTCTCTCTCTCTCTCTCTCTCTCTCTCTCTCTCTCTCTCTCTCTCTCTCTCTCTCTCTCTCATATATATATATATATATATATATATATATATATATATATATATATATATATATATATATATATATATATATATATATATATATATATATATATATATATATATATATATATATATTTGTATCTTTATATATTGGTGCGCAAAGGCCATTGGTCCATCCAGTATTGAAAATTGAAACCACTAAGTGTGATGGTTTCAGGGAAAGTAAAAGAAAAGAAAATATGTTCTAATTTGAAGTTTAATTAATCGAAGAATTTAGGAGAGTCAGTTGAATTAGGATAAAGATATACAGAACGAATGTATTTAGTAGTAAATTGAGAGGATTCTTGAGCCATATAGTAGAAAATTCAGAAGACTAGAAATCAGAGTTACGAGAACAATAAACATCTCCGCCCACATTAGTATGAAAAGCCTCCATTGGCAGAGAATTGAGGATAGAATCAGCAAGCGGGAAGAAAGGAGGGTCTTGTGGCAGCACGTACAAACACCTGAGATTTGGTTAAGAATAAGAGATAAGGTTTAAAGTGAGGAGAGTTCTTGTTCAACAGAGTGGAAATTAGATGTTAATGAAGAAATTAAAAATTAATAAAGAAAGTTGACTGAGCATTAGAACGTGTTGGCAATTCCGTTACAGCACCAACACCACCACCGGAGACCCTCAACTAACAGGTGGTGATTAGGGGGAAGAGTTATTTATGATAGCCGCTTCGGTAGGCTTATCGGAAATTAATCATATATATGACATTTTATACCATTAATTTTTTTAAGAGGTAAGTGTTGTCTGTTATTGTTTTTTATGGTGTGTGATAAAGGAGAGCATACTCTACTGTAAGAGGAATGTGGATGAGCGCAAAATGGGTTAACCATTCGGCATCGGAGAGTAATGGCATGTTTTTTAACACTCTATATATTCCCAATGGTGGATAATCTCATCGCTTCATGTGCGCTACTTCTCTCTCATTATATACTACTCGTCAAAATTAACGCACCACAAGAGTACGTGGCGAAGGAAGGGTAGAAAAGGTTGAAGAACACGAAGACACTTTACTGGACAATGACAATAACATGGTGGATTCCTACCCAGAACCGTAGGTTGATAGAGTGTGAGGTCAAGGTGCAGCCTCTCTGCAATTGGGTTCAGGTTTCGACGCTGCAAACACACAATGTTGGTACGTACGGCGACGGCCGCAGGGAAGTGTTGGGTCTGTCTCAATACAATATGACCCCCTATAGCTGGATAATGCTCTGACACCGTCCTGGCATGCTCTAGATGAGTGGGCGAATGTCCTGGACAGTGATTTGATCCCATACGTGAATTGCAGTGCCTGTCATAGGTCTTGGAGATCCGTGGAGGGGGTTACGGCTGTGGATCCAGGCGAGTTTGGATATAACACAAAATGTTCGATTGGGTTGAAGGTCGAGACTATATGCTGGCTACTCCAACACCGTAATTTGAACCGTCCTAGGTAGTCACGTTCACACAGTGGGCCTTGTGTGGTCTTGCATTGTCATGCATTGGTTTGAAAGAGTCACCAATGTGGGAGATATGGCTGCGATACTGTGGTTCGGATATATATGTTGATATATACATTCAGCAAATGCCTCATCGAGTGTGCAACTCCGTAAGCCTCGATAAAGAGATGCCTCCAGACCATAACCGAACCACCTCCAAACGGCGGCACCTGCAACACATTGCAATACGCGGACCTCTCCGTCGGTCGTCGGTATACTCTAACACGCCTGTCCGAAGTAGTAAAAAGAGACACTCGCATCGTCGTAGGCATATTGCCCATCATTCAGGCCGTCCGTGGATCGTTCATATCTGGGCAAATGCCAGTCGCGCCCATCGATGTGCCGTGGTGTGCGGTGGACTAGGGCGGGCCTCCGTGGCCCGTAATTACCTGTTCCTCAGGCGAATGGCACTACCTGTCGTTTCATCGTATCATTTCGCCGCCTTGCGTCCTGTTCATATCTATAGATCATTGTGCCGAGTTCTTCATGCGGCGTTATCGTGCGCAGTGTGTAGTCAGGTCTTCTGGTGTCGTACAGAACACCTTGTCCTCGCCGGCGATCGTGTGTCGAGGGGTTTTATGGGTGCCGTTGGACAACCCATTGAAATGTTTGTTAATGTTGAAGACTTCGCCGAGGAATAGTCGACCGGTGCAAGGTATGCAGTGTGCGCTGGCAGTGAGTGTTGTTATCTGCACGCGCAGACTCCTTCGCTGGTTGACCGCGCTATCTACCTCCTCATGTTTATGGGGTCAGCCGTACGTGAATGATCCTCGGTCGATTATACCCCCCGACATAACCTACCCCCACCTCTCCCAGATTCTGGTATTGATGGTTAATGTTTTCTAAATTCATCTACATGGTGACAGCTAATACTGCCAGTGAATTCTCTTGATGATATCGTTAAATAGTTACACTGATGCTGTCGTCTAGTGGTGGTGTTAAGAGTTTCATTGATTGGGGTTTCAGTTCTCGCCAGATGGCATTTACCTGGTAATTTTTGTTATTACCGATACGAGTAGAATATATACATCTATATATATATATATATATATATATACTGCCTGCTCTAACTTATATATATACCCTATATATATATATATATATACGCCTTATTTCTAAATACTAATTGCTTTAACCTATCTACTTTCTAAATACTAATTCCAAATACTGATTACTCTTATACCTCATCTACTTTCTCAAATATCTAATATATATCTATATCTATATCTCTATATATATATCATATATATCGGTGCGGTGCGAAGTCGTGATACCATTGCTGTGGTTCCGCTCTCGATTTAGGTGTGATACAGTGCGGTAGATGACCGATGCGGTGCAGGTCGTACACACAGTCCCAGTGTGAGGTGCGGTGCTGGTACAGGATATGGTGCGGTGTGGTTCGATGCAGAAAGATGCGGTGCGCAAAAATCCGGTGCTCAACCAACCCTATGCCATTATTACGTTTGGTGCTTTCCAGAGAAAGGCTTGAGTGATAAAAACCAACGTTCTGGGTCGGAATCTATATTAACAGAATAATAAATATAATTAATATATTGAAAACAATTAACAATAATAATAATAATAATAATAATAATAATAATAATAATAATAATAATAATAATAATAATAATAATAATAATAATAGCTGACCAAAATAAAATTGAAACCTGTAAAGTTACTTAAATTACGCAATTAAAATGTAATTAAAATTTTTATATAAAATTTTCTATCAAGGGGAGACTATTATATAATATTAATAATTTTGTGCGTAGGTTCTCTTATATGAACTAATAATATAAAAAAGTTACTTAAATCTAAATAAATGTAATGCATAATAAAGAGTATAAATCACTGAATGTTTTTCACTAAATATCAAAATGCAGCAGAACACAAAATCAGATAGTATCACAAAATCAAATATGGTATACGAGAATTAGGTTTAGAAAATAACGCACAAATAGCTTACCCTGTTTACGTTCGAGAAATACTTGTGTATTAGATTTTCACGGCACAAAATGCAACCAAAAGAATGAGCGGTGATTGCTAAATACTTTGTAAGATGCGTTGGCACAATTATCTTTGATCACAAGATGTAGTTCGAAACTTTAGGAAGAGATATTCAAAATCCTTTGCGAGGGGAAGATGGCGGAGACGTTCTATCGAAGAAAACAAGATTTTGGTCACGTGAGAGGTCGGTCCGCAATATTCAAATGAGAAGAAGAACGGAAGGTAACATGGCTCCCCTCCGAACAGAGGAGCGTCGTGAAGATCAAGGTGAAAATCGGACAACAGGGCGAAGAGTACGTCCATAACGGGATATAGAACGAGGTAGACAAGACGGTAGGTTCGGAGTTGGAATAGGTTCCGGATTCGGAGGAGGAATTCTGTTGGAGCAGGAGAGGCAGTGTGCATTGAACCAGGAGGCGGAGATGTCTGCATTGGAGCAGAAGGCGTCTCTCTGTTGACAGAGGCGAGATAATTGCGCGTCAGGCGCTGAAGTGGCTAACCGAAGGGTGATAATGCCGAAGAGGTGGCAGAAGGTTCAGGTGAAGACAAGTTACCAGTGTAAAAGGCTAAATGGTGTAAAAATTCAATTATTATCTTGCGGGTGAAGGTGGGGAACGGGTGCAGGAAGTGGAGAAAGAGTGGTGGAAGAAGCTGGGATCATGGTCGAAATAAGCCAGTTTGATCCTATCCACTGAGACATTTTCCACTTTGCTCCCCCTTCTGTAAAGTGAAGTACTTTCGGTAGCGTTTTAATACAAGGAAGGGTCCGTCATAGCGGGCTTGCAACGGACTGCGGTGTGAGTCGTGCCGAATTAATACATGAGAGCATGTGTCCAAATCCGCAGGCATGTAGGTTGGACGAGGGGAGTGACGTGGCAAAGACGGTTTCCATGCCTCGGTACACTGACGAAGGCGTGCCAGGAAGGTGTGCTGGTTCGTAGTTTTTGGAGAAGGAAGGATAAACTCACCAGGTATTCGGATGGTGGAGCCATAGACGAGCTCAGCTGAGGAGCATTTGAGGTCTTCTTCGTACGAAGTTCTGATACCGAGGAGGACAAGAGGAAGAGTTTCAGACCAATTGTCCGGTGTTCCGTGGGCCATTAGAGAAGCTTTTAGCTGCGGTGAAATGGATTCTACCATGCTGGGCTTGGAAAGAGCGAAGGCGCTTGGAGCCGATTAAAGTAATAATGTCCTTCCAAAGGTGAGACTCAAACTGCCTACCCTGGTCTGTGGACACGGTCGAAGGTGTGCCAAATCTGGCTATCCAGTTGTATAGGAATGCCTGAGCAATTGTCTCGCTGGAAGTATCTCGCAAGGGAAGACGCTTAGAGCCGATTAAAGTCATAAGGTCCTTCCAAAGGTTAAAATGTGTGTGAAACCATTTGAGGGTGGTAATGGACCGACTATATCAACGTGCACCTGGTCAAAACGTTCACCAGGGGGAAGAAATTGCTGAAGAGGTGTGACAGTGTGCCTGTGCACTTTGGATTTTTGGCAGTTGAGACACTGCGTTGTCCACAGTTTAACATCTTTTAGTAGGGACGGCCAGACGAAATGTTTGCCTATATTGACTACCTTTCACCCCTGGGTGCGACACGTCGTGAATGGTGTGAAATACCTTTCTGCGCATGGGGGTTGGTACGACTGGACGAGGATGTGTGGAAGAGACGTCGCATAACAGAGGCGGAAAACCAAAAATTTCTACAGTTTGAATGTCGTAAGAAGAAGCAGGAGGAAAAACAATCTCTTCGAGTTGCTGCAAGCGCAAGCCATTTCGACGAAATCGATGTCAGGTAAAGGAGAGATGGCGTTAATTCGGGAGCGTCAGCCGGGATATTATTCTTTTACCTTTTATATGACGAATATCAGTGGTGAATTGTGCAATAAATTCAAGGTGGCGAGGCTTCACGAGGGGACTGTTTAACAGTTGAAGCTGTAATGGCATGCGTGATGGGTAATGATCGTTCACGATACTGATTGATAATATGAAGACCGCTGGAAGTGTAGCCAGCTAAATCATGTTAACTAGGGTTCTCTCCAATGCGCTGTGCCGCCCAACTGGGCCCGGCTGGAACTTTTTAGAAAAGAGGCTAATGGACGCCATTCGTTATCAATGAACTGTTACGGCGGCACCTGCTGCAGGAAATCTGAAAGCCTCTGTGTTGATTCTGGTCAGAAAACGTGTCGGGATGGAAATATAGTAACACAGAAGAAGCAAGGGCTTCTTTGATGGCAGTGAAGGCATTAGTTGCTTCGTCGTTCCAATCTACAGTGACAGAAGCAGCCGATCCTTTACGTGGATGCTTAAGAAGTGCGTGGAGAGGAAGGAGAATTTTTGCAGCGGACGGAATGAAGCGATGGTAAAAGTTCACCATGCCTAAGAAACGACAAAGTTGACGCTGTTTGACGGTGCGGAAATCGCTCCTTACTCAGTCTCAAGATAGAATATAAATCAGGCAGATTGTGCATCATCGAGAAAAGTTTAGGATGAAACTCCAATTCACATTTGGAAGAGAGTTGATGCGAGACCAAATTCGCTTAGTCTGGTAAAAACTTGCCTGAGATGTGAAGTGTGTTCTTCTGGAGAAGCACTGGCAATCAATAAGTCGTCTATGTAGAACGAAAGGTAAATAATAGAGTCTAGAAGACGTTGAAATGATTGACTAGCATTTCGTAAACCGAATGGCGTTCGAAGAAATTCGTAAAGACCGAAAGGAGTGATAATGGCAGTCTTATGAATGTCGTCCGGGTTAATCTGGAAAAATGCGGAAATTAAGTCGATCTTTGTGAAGATAGTACAACCAGAGAGGTGGGATGTGAAATCCTGTAAATGAGGTACATTATAACGGTCCGGGCGGGTGATCGCATTTAGGCAGCGATAGTCGCCGGTTGGGCGGTAATCTCCATTAGGTTTGAGTACCATATGCAAAGGAGAGGCGTAATCGGACTTTGAAGGTCGGATGATGCCCTTCTCTAAGAGAGATTCAAACTCTAACTTTGCCGCTTTGAGTTTATCCGGTGCAAGACGTCGAGCGTGAGAGAATGGAGGTCTGCCGGAAGTTTCAATGTGATGAACGACATTGTGTTTCACTGGAGGGAACTTGGAAACTGGAGAAAGAAGCTCTGGAAAATCGGTAATTAATAATGATTCAAAAATATTATTAGATGGAGAAAGATGTATGCCACTGATGGATGCGGATGCACGGATACAAGCGGATGAAAAATGAGTCTCAAAATCAATGATGCGGTTGTGATTCATGTCAACAAGAAGGTTGAAGTGCGAGAAAGTCGGCACCTATTATTGGTAAAGTGACGTCGGCTATCGTGAAGTCCCATATAAAGTCACGACGGAACAAGAGCGTTAAATGGAGTCGTTTGGTACCATAAGTGTTGATGGTGGTGCCGTTGGCGGCGCGTAGAAAGCCTGATGCATGGGTTTTCCCGAGGATGGAACGTGGAACAGCGGAGATTGAGCTTCCACACTATCTACAGGTAAAGATATCTAGTTGGTGGAGGGATCAGTAACACAAGTGAGTTTGACAGCTTTTTGGGCCACCAGGCATGTTGCAGGTGGTAGTGGAAGTTTAAAATTCACCAAAAGTACAAGGCTTAAAGACACGGCCGTGTTGATTATAGCGTTGAGTGATTCTAAATATCTGCTAGTTCGGCGAAGCTCAGACCAAAGACTGAAATGCAACGGAGAAGAGGCAGACGGCGTGAGGTAGGTGAACGACAATATGAACGTCGTTGCATAGTTGGAGAGCGAGAGATATGACCGTAATTGTAAGCAGAAGCAGAATAAGTGTTTGAAGTATTGAGGGGAGGCTGGGGATATGAAGGAGGTTGTGAATAAGGATGATGAGAGGATTGAGGATGAGGATACTGTTGAGGTTGAGGATATTGTTGTTGAGGATAAGGATGTTGTTGAGCTACAGGAAGGAGAGGAGGAACGTAAGGAGGAGGAGGAGCAGGTGGAAAGCGTTTCCAGTGTGCGAATTCTGTTAGTCAAATCCATGATAGTGTTCTGCAACACTTGAAGTTGGGACACAATATAAGCATTTTCAGTGGGCGGAGGTTAGCGAATTGCGTTGACTGACTCATTTACATGCGAAAGAGACGCTGGTGTTAAGTTAGCATTGCTGGCGGAATCCGAGATATGCGAAATTTGGGAAGGTACGTCTGTGGTCGTAAGAGGTTTCGCTTTGCAAACTCTATCGGCGTATGTGGCAAGTTCTTGCAGTGAACAGTTGGGATCGACCGTTGCTAAGCGCAGCTGCATCTCTGTAGGAAGTTTCTGTAGGAAAAGATGACGTACAATATGTCAGTTACCCACTGGAGGGCCATCGAGCAGATTTAGCATGTCAGATAATAGAACTGACGGCAATCGATCACCAAGAGAACCACCAGTCAAGAGTTTTACTTTTTCAGCATCTGTTTCTCCTAGACGGTTTAGGAGTTCTGTCTTAAGTTAGTATCAGGTTGAGTTGTGAAGATGCGTGAAGGTAAAATCTCAGCTGAGCGCTGCAAAACGGGAACAAGTAATATATTTAAGAGTACCCTAAAGAGGCATGTTCATAGTTGACTCGAGCTGGAGCTCAAGTAGCGTAAATGTTAGGTCTAAATCGTTGTTTACAAACTTTCCAGTATAAGCGTTAGGTGTTTCCCTGTCTGAAGCAGGCTGTTGCGATATCACATTGATGTTGTCGGTGTTTGCAGCATCAGGAGGAGACATAATTTATAAATATTAATAATGTAAGATTGTAAAAAAAAAAAAAAATTTTGAAGAAAAATAGCGAAATAAAATGTGCTAAAAATGCAACTTACATACACTAAATATAAGGAATATAATGGTCAGAGACCAAAAGACGCACTAAATTATAGAAATAAATATATAAATGGTGATAAAAATATATATATGCGGCCGCTTTTACGGGCCAAAATAATGTAAAAATAATTAAATGAAAATGTAAAGTGGACAGGAATTCGTCCTGTTATTATTTAAAAAAATTTTTATCGCAAAAAAAAATGAATAATTTTTTTAATTATATGAAAATAATAAGTTCGCTTCAGGATGTGGATGCGTGTGGATCCTTGTAGCTGTAGGAATGTCGGGATAGACGACGTCAGCACTCCGATCGTCACTTCAGGGTCACCACTATTACGTTTGGAGTAACTTAAGAAGAAGGCTTGAGTGATAAAAACCAACGTTCTGGGTCGGAGTCTATATTAACAATAATAATAATAATAATAATAATAATAATAATAATAATAATAATAATAATAATAATAATAATAATAATAATAATAATAATAATAATAATAATAATAATAATAATAATAAAAATAATAATAATAATAATAATAATAATAATACGATTACAATATGAAATGTAAAAGTTACGCATGAAAAATCCGTTCTCTATTAATAATTAACATTTTCTATCAAGGGGAGACTATTATATAATATTAATAATTTTGTGCGTAGGTTCTCTTATATGAACCAATAATATATAAAAAAGTTACTTAAATCTAAATAAATGTAATGCATAATAAAGAGTATAAATCACTGAATGTTTTTCACTAAATATCAAAATGCAGCAGAACACAAAATCAGATAGTATCACAAAATCAAATATGGTATACGAGAATTAGGTTTAGAAAATAACGCACAAATAGCTTACCCTGTTTACGTTCGAGAAATACTTGTGTATTAGATTTTCACGGCACAAAATGCAACCAAAAGAATGAGCGGTGATTGCTAAATACTTTGTAAGATGCGTTGGCACGATTATCTTTGATCACAAGATGTAGTTCGAAACTTTAGGAAGAGATATTCAAAATCCTTTGCGAGGGGAAGATGGCGGAGACGTTCTATCGAAGAAAACAAGATTTTGGTCACGTGAGAGGTCGGTCCGCAATATTCAAATGAAAGAAGAAGAACGGAAGGTAACACCATACTAATGACATACTAAGGTGTGAGAAAAGCGTTTAAACCCCCTAAAAGAAGTATTTCTATTTATCCCCATAGGTTTGTCAATAATAATGGGCATAAGGCTCTATTACTACTTATATATATATATATATATATATATATATATATATATATATATATATATATATATATATATATATATATATATATATATATATATATATATATATATATATATATATATATATATTACTTATATATATATATATATATATATATATATATATATATTACTTATATATATATTGTATATATATCATTATATATATATATATATATATATATATATATATATATATACCTGCTGGCTTAAAACGCTGCTATATCATATATATATATATCTGTATCGCCGTATCTATCTCCATCATATATATATATATATATATATATATCATTGTCATCATTACAGGGGGACTTTAATTTGCAAACTATTGGCGCGTTCTCGCATTCATTTGTCAGTTTTTGCTATATATATATATTATTGTCACGGATGTCCACTGGTAATATGTGCTGTGACAATAGCGATGCAGTTTATTCCCAAAACAGACTTTCCAATTTCAATCCAAAGTTATATAATCAAGCCTGGAATTGTAAAGAGGAAGATGTTTTATCAAAGGTTAGTTAATTTGTCAATATCTGATTCGGAGTTTTAGGATTTTTTCTTCTTCTTTTGAAACCGTGGATAAAGAAGGGGCAGAAAATTTATGACTCCTTTTTCTCCACTTTATTCTTGCATCAGCGGTGGTAACTAAAAGTATGGTTTCATCAGGATATCAATTTAAAATATAACAAAATTTCACTAATTAGATTTATTAAGGGTTAAGTATCATTAATTAGTTTATAAATAGTTTTGAATAGGGAAACAATTAGATTCTTTTTCTGCAACTTTATAATGTTTAAGCATATCTCAATTTGAGCTTATTTGATATTTTAATCTATGTAAATATGCAATACGATTCTGATGGCAGAATAAACGAACAAAATTCTTCATAAAGGACAATATTGGTATTATTAAATATTCAAGCTTGAAAATTTTCCCAATTAAGTATAAAAGTTGGTTCCAGATATAAGTTTGCTCATATTTATTGATCTCAAATCATTTCTTTACATGCTCGGAAATTTTAACCATTGACACAAAACCAGTGGAAACCATCAGTTAAAACTGAATTTTCGAAATTTTTCAGAAATTATTGTTTGATGATCATTTTTGCAAATTTTAATTTATTTACTGCTAATTTGAATTTGGTTATTGGAAAGAGACGATAAACATATCCTACGTTTATTTCATATTCCAATTTCAGATTTATTTATAAATTTCTGTTTCAAAATCAAACTCGTTTAGGAAATGATAGAAATCTAAATTTGA
>JABUQX010147746.1:20000-21560 GCA_015478945.1 Trachelipus rathkii
CTCGGTTTGTTTGTAGGTCTTTCAAAGCACTAAAAAATCTTAAGGGGAGGCCTGAATGTTAAGGAAATCTTTTTGTAATTTTAGTAATACTCCAAAAAGTATGTCAAATTTAAATTTGGATTTTGATTGAAATTTTTCCATCTGTTAAAGCTTATATTTTGGTTTACCCAAGGGTCTAAATTAGGCAATGAGAAACTCAGGCCAAAGCTCAGTAAGGTTTTCTCTGTATGGTTTAATCTATAGTTGGACATATTCTCAATGTTGCATGGGTTCCTGTGCTTATTCCACATACTATCGTTGAAGATACGATCTAGTTTACATTTTAAAAAAACTCTTTTTACTTGTTTTTCTATCTTTCACTTCAACTGCGTAATCAAGTAATTTTGTGAATAGATTATGATCATCGAAAGTATAATAAAAGGATTGTTGGAAATGTTTGAAGTTTCTGTAGTTGAATCTAAATTTTCTTTTAATTATTTGTCCAGATCCTTGAATTCTATTGTTAAGTATTTGTTTCAACGATATTAAATTCACAATAGAAAAATCAGAAAATAATAGAATAAATTTCTTAGATGTACTCATCACTTGGAATAACGAAGAACCCCCTTCCTTCAGTATATACCGAAAGCCAACAGCAAATCCATCCTACATACATTGGTTTTCGTGTCATGATATCTCAACAAAAACAGCCGTATTGAGCAACCTGATCCTAAGAGCATATAGGTTATGTAGTCCGCAAAATCTAAATCTAGAAATAAAAACAATAAAAAATAGTTTTCATAAACTAAACTATCCTGAAAATTACATAAACAGAGCATTAAGAAAAGCAAAAATAAATATTTAAAAATAGATACAAATACTGTACCAAATCTACAAAAAAGCACCATCAAAGAACATATACCGGATTATATAAATACTGTCAAAACAAATAGGATTATATTGAAAAATGCATTAAAACCTAACACTAATAATAAAAAAAAAAAAAATCAGGAGTCTATAGAATAAATTGCAATATCTGTAACAACAAATACATAGGAGAGACCAACAATTTCAATACTAGATTTTATCAACATAGAAATGACTTGAACCTAGACAAACAAACCTCAGCATTAGTTAAACGCCAGCAAAATTCAAACCATACCATCAATATAGATTCCCCTACTATTATGCAAACCATACAAAGTGCAGACAAAAGAAAATTCATCGAATCATTCATAATAAAAAACAGTACCAATTTCAATATACAAAAGGGTGAAATAACTATATACTAATAAATATTTGAAAATATCTCCAACACTTAACAAAATGCTAAAGAAAGTTTAAAAGAAAGAAAATTAGGAGCAGAGTGTCATCGGTAATCAGACACACCAGGTTGCCAGAAATCTAAAGAAGTTAAAATCATTTCATCGCATATAAAATATCTACAGTCCCGAAGATGTGAGTCGATGAAGACCACGAAACCTTGACTAATTAGTGTTAATAGTTTTAACTTGTACATAAAATGTTAATCATATAATAAATAACTTCTTTATAAATAAAAATTAAAAGTAGAAAAAATCT
>JABUQX010147747.1:0-12555 GCA_015478945.1 Trachelipus rathkii
GTTGTACTTCGTTCAGTTTGGGTGTTTAACCGTTTCGCATTTATCATTGAAACAGCTTTTTTAGCATTTTCGAACGCCTTCAATATATATATATATATATATATATATATATATATACTCTCCATATATATATATATACAACATATATATAAATATTTAAATGAGAATCTGACCTTTTGAGTACTCAACAATTATGGATAGAAAACCGTTGCTTTAAAACTAAACTTAGGCGTTCTTTTGGGGACGTGGATGGCTAATTGGATTTAGAGCATCAGGTTGTATTGTTGCATGCCGACAACGAGTCAATGTTGAATCCCGCTGATGGAAGTAAGTCTGTGACTCATTTCATTTTTAGTAGATAAGGTCACAGGAGGCTGCCATCAGATTCTAACGTGAACCACATCACAGTGTTGGCACTGTGCTCCTGCCACTAGGCCTCCCAAAACGTGAGCTAACTATTTAATGAATGAGTCACAGAAGATTTTACTCTTCATCAGCGGGATACTTATATTTAAATATATATATATATATACATATATATATATATATATATATATATATATATATATATATATATATATATATATATATATATATATATATATATATAGAATGAATAGGGATGGTATTTTCGTAACTGATGAAATGGATAACATTAGCAGTAGTGAAGAGGTGATAGTGAAGATGTAGTGTGGGTTTGGTTTAGGAAGGAAATAAATATTTTAGGAGAAGGTGATAGGTAGAATAAGAAAGTTGAAGAATGGTAAATCAGCGAGGTAGATGAAATTTACAAGTCACAATAGTCGTGATAGAATGCATCATCAGTTCCCTTTTCATCCAACACATAGCCTAAATATTTAAACTCAGATACTTGTTAAAACTGCTCGCCATCCAACATGATTTCACACCGCGGACTCTCCTCATTCACTACCATCACCTAACTCTTATCTACATTTGCTTTTCAAGCCCATCCGTTTCCATATTCTGCCAAACCTTTCTACAAATCATTTCGTCACAAACTACCAAGTGAAGTAGGGCTACCATCATTCTTTTCCTTTCTCCATCATTCTAACACGACCCCCCTTACCACCCTACCTCTAATTCACTCATACTACATCCACCAAACAAAATAAATAACCAAGGACACTAAGCATCCTGAGCATTTACTATTAATACTAAACAAATCACTTTCATCCTTTTATTCTTTTTTCTTACACACGTTTCACTTTTGATAGCATTCAGAAGCTTATATATCACCAAATATCACAACATCATAAGGGTACTTTACAGCTCTCTACAATACTTTCGGAACTACCCACCATAAACGATTTGCTACACAACCTCCACATCCAGTCAATCACAAATCTCGCCTCATTCTTGGTGTTTTTCACTTGGTAAATTACCCGCCCGTTGATTTACCATTCTTCAGCATTCTCACTCTACCAATCACTGGTGATTAAATCTGTTAAACTATTTGTAATTTGGAGGAAAGTGTCATCAATGTGGAGAAGGATTCTCTATCTCATGGAGACGTCATCGTTGAATAACACGTTTTATTTATAATTAGCGTCGACTAAGTTTAATTTTATTTATTAGTTTCAATTTTTATAAATGTCTTTCAGAAACCCCAAATATAATAGGTACATGTAATTTAACGCTTTAAAGGTGTGCAGTGATGATCTCAGGTACGTGGGTGCGGTTAAAAATTTCCGACTCCGACTCCACCCTCTTCAAAATTACGACTCCCCGACTCCTTTTAAAGTACCGACTTTGACTCCACGACTCCACCTCTTCAGACTACGACTCCGACTCCACCCTTTCCAAAATTTTCCTCCCTCTCTCTTAAAACACCGACCCCGACTCCCGACTCCCACAACCCTGAGTGGGTGACGATGATTGCCAGCTTTCCAAAATACAAGGGCTAATTTTTCATAATAGGAAGCCATAACATGAGGCTTTATTAGACAATGTGTGAAGAAATAAAGCTTAAAAAATGAGCTATAAAGAAAATGGCCACATTTTTAATACAATCCTTCAAGAAACTTCAATCTTTACTCACTTCAACAATTTTCTTTAGGTGAGTTGTTGTTGTTTTGTATCAGAATTTTATCAAGTGTGGTAGCAGAGTAATTCTGAAGCAAAGAAAGTGAAGATACCTGACTAAAAGAAATAACTAGTGGAGATGAAGGATTCTAGAACAGGATGCCCAAGGTTTTATGGAGAAGGAAGGGAAAAAGTAAAAACATGGTTACTCATAGAGAAAGAATATGTAAGATATCCAGGATTAGAGATTAAATTAAAACTAGGAGAAGCTTTGAAACTAATTAAGGAAATAAGGCCAATCTTGCCAGAAAGGAAGAAGGTGTCGATAATAAAAATTGGGATTAAGAATACAGTAAGACAAGGTCACTGACCATTCAATCTACAAGATGAGAGAATTTTCAATTTTACCTAAAGAAACTGGGAGAAAAGTGTGGACATTGATTTGAAGGTTTGGAAGATATAAAGAATGTGTAACTTTGCAGAAAGCTGGAGGAGGATATGAGCAGGCGATTATAGGGAGACTACCTTCTTCCCACAGAGAGAATGGGCATAAATGAAGAAAGAAACAGTTTTTTAGCCAGTTACAAAGTCAATTTCTTTCAGAAAAGTAACAAAAGCGATAATGGTAAGAATAGGAGTGGGAATAATATCTACCGTAGGAATTCAGAGCTCATCAAAGGCAGTCAGAAAGACAGAATACACGGAGAATATATATATATATATATCTTCTATATATATATATATATATATATATATATATATATATGATATATATATATATATATATAAAACACTTTAAAAATTTTTTTTAATATATATATATTTATATATATATATATATACCTTTATAACTCACTTAAAATTTTTGCTAAGCCATATAATGTAAATCTTGTTTCTCCAATGGCTCTTAGCTTCTCGCTATCGATGTCAATATCAGCTAAAATTCCGAGACCGATTGACAAGAAGGAAATTAAGTCCTGCAAAATAAATAATAGAATCAATGGATAGTACCATAATTGAAAAAAAAAAAAGTGTGAGGTCCAAAAAGCAAGTTTTCCTATAATTTGCTTTAAAACATTTAACATTTTAAATTTCAATTTGGGTTTATCATTTCAGATCTTTTACATATTTCTTTACCAAAAACACCTCTAAAGGCTAAAGAAAACTACAAAACACTTTTTAAAAAGTCTGTCAAAATTTTGAGGAACATTTCTTTGTTTCAAGAGAGGTTTCTTTTCACATTAAAACAGTCAACAATCATCAAAAAATTAAAATTTATTAAAAGTTTTGCAAACAACTTTTAGCATCCATGCTGGAAAATTTCTTTAATAAAAAAAAAACTAATATAATAATAATAATAAATACATCAGCAGTAATAAATTAAAATGAGTAAATACATGAAATAAACAAATGTCAACAGAATTTAGGAATATATTTTGAACCTATTTTTTTAACTGAATTAGTTTAGTGGTTTAAAAAAATCTATATATCTCTCTCTCCGCAAATAAAATGGAGGGTCAAACGAATAGGAAGATCTGGGAAGAGATGAAAAGACTCAGTGGAAGTTTACGTAGGAAGATATGGACTACCGTTACCACAAGTCTTATGGAAGAAAAAGTGCAGCTAGACATAGGACGATGGAGACTGTAGAGACATAAGGTTTTGGGTAGAGAGAAAAAAAAATATTGGGTGGAACCAGAGGAGTAACAGAATAAAAAAAGAGAATTCTTGGGTGGAGCTGGGGCCATACCAAATGAAAACAAATGAAGCAAAAGAATATTTTTTTTACTATAGAGTCTGGAGTTGAAGCCAAAGTCAGAAGTAGATAATTTTAAAATGAAGTTGGAGTGGAGAAATTTTAAAATCAGGGAACCAGAGATTGAACTGGCATAAAACTAATTTACTATATTTCATATACGTGTCCTATTTCAATATTTTTCACAAAATTAGAATACAAAGATAAGATAAAATACATATCTAACCCAAAATAAACTTACTTTTCCTTTAAAAGTCTGGATGTGAACTAAATCCAAGGGAGAAGCCACAGGGTTGACAACATTCAGAGTGCTCACCAATACAGGATTAGAAAGGTAAGGCTCACTATGAATTAAAGTGCAATCCATTAGTTAAAACTATATAAAAATTTGTAAATGGGAATAGGACTGAGTTGAAATAACAACTTAAGAAAACAAGGTAATATAATTAGGAAATATTTCAAATTTTAAAACTTTTTGAAAAATTTATTTTATAAAACTAAATTGCAAAATTTGTTTTGAAGATGTTTTATTTTCATAATTAAAATATTAAAGGTGTTGATATATATATATATATATATATATATATATATATATATATATATATATATATATATATAACATACTATATATACATATACTATATCTATATATACCTCTCTCTCTTTATACTCTATATATATATATATATATATATATATATATATATATATATACTCTATATATATATATATATATATAGGGATGAGATAAAAAAAAAACAGTTAGTTTTTAAAAAAAAAGTTTTTAAAAAAAGTCCAAAGGCCAAAATTTTTGTTTTTTGTTTTTTTAAAATTACCTCTTTATTATATCAAGTATTTTTAGGGTATTTAGCATTAAAAATACAGTAATCTTATGTTAAAAGGGGTATGCAATATATAAAGTAGATTTTATTACTTAGTAGTTTTATTTGTGCTCTAGAGCATAATTATTACATTTCACATTATTATTATTATTGTGTGTGTGTGTGTGTGTGTGTGTATTATTATTATTATTATTATTATTATTATTATTATTATTATTATTATTATTATTATTATTATTATTATTATTTATTATTATTATTATTAATATTATTATTATTATTATTATTATTATTATTATTATTATTATTATTATTATTATTATTATTGTGTGTGTGTGTATTATTATATATATATATATATATATATATATATATATATATATATATATATATATATATATATCATATATATACTACTATATATATACATATAATATATATATATCTCTCTCTTACTATAAATTCTTCATCTACCTTTTTTCTCCCCCAGGACTGGTGGTAAGGTGCGTAAGAAGCATCGGAAAGAAAAGCAGTAGAAGAATATGACAAAAGTCGAAAGAAGTCCAGCCTTACCCCTCCCCCCTCTGTCATTACTTAGTAAGGACTCGTCACATTCAGAAAATCCACCCTATAAGCTTCCACGGGTTCTGACGGGCCCTCACTGGTAAATCGTCCAGTGTAAGTGTTTTAATACTTAGCTTTAGGTGGGCCACAGCCACTACCCCCTCACAAAACCGCCATTTTCTCCTATTATGCACCTTTATTCTCGCCTCTGCCAATATCACTCCAGACATTAGTTTACTGACTCAAGTCTACTTTTCTGTGCGATCTTTCCAGCCGGTTGGACAACACACTCCCACTATCTCCGTCCACTTTAAAACAAACTATCATTCATCCTTTCCACATGACCAAACCATCTCAACATACCTTTCTATTTATTCTCTCATTTACCCCTTTCTTTACCACACAACTCTCTAATATGTTCATTCCCTATTTTTTACAAATTCTTCTCACACCTAGCATGCCCCCCCTAAGATTGTCCATCTGGACACATTTTACTTTAGATCTATACTTCTTATTCAGACCATAGTACTACTATACAATAACACAGGTAACAACAGAGTCAGCGCACTCAAAGACTTAGTCCCTATACATTCACCAACGATTTTGTTGCACCAGCCACCTTCTGGCCTAACATATACCTTAAATATTTAAACTGAGACACTTGTTCCTGCTCACCATCTACCTTAACTTCACACACTGAGGACTGTCCTCACTCACAACCATAACCTTACTCTTATCTCTGTTTACTTTCAAACTCTACACACCCTGCCAAATCTCTGCCAATTCTCTCAAACTTTCTTAATAAGCCACACAAAACCAAATCATCCGCGCATAATATATTAGGTAGGGCACCCTCACTCATCTCCATTCTCCATCATTCACAACATCTATTTCCAGTTCACTATGTTCTTCAATTCTTTCTGCTTCATCCATATACAAATTGAATAACAAGGAGACATAACACAACCTGCCTCACTCCGCTATTAATACTAAATTAAATCCCTTTGACACCATTTATTCTTACACACGCCTCACTATATTCATACATACTTTTGATTCCTTCAGAAGCCTACCACCAACACTATATATCTAACACCTGCCATGAGAGGCTTCCTATTAACCCTATCATTACCCCTGTTGCAAATCATAAAACTTAAATATTCTTCTTCTCCTCATTTTCTCTATCATTTTTTTCAATGTAAAAGTCTGATCCACACATCCTCTACTACTCCTAAACGCACCTTGTTCTTCACCAAACCAGTCCTTCAGTCACTGGCTTTCTTTTCATCAGATTTCAAATATATTTTCTTTAACACTTATCATATCTGATGCTACAGTTCCCTTTATCTCGCACCCTTATATAAAGGTACTGTAACTCTGCTCTATTCAATCCCTCGGAACTATACACCCCATAAACACACAACTTTAAGATCCAATCAATCAGAAACTTGCCTCTGTTCTTGAATTTCACCATTAATTTCATTTATACCTGCAGATTTAGCATTTTTCAATTATCTCTCTACCCATTTCCTCCTTTTTGCTAATAACCTCATCCCCAAAATACCTATTCCTTCTTGCACCATCAAACCCACACACATCACTATCACCTCTTCATTACTACCAATATTATACAGATTTTCGAAGTGTTCTTTCCACCCTCCCCTCTCATGCATTTCATCAGTTACAAAAAACACCATCCCTATTATTTTTGAACAGGTTCCCCTTATTCTAATTTTTAACCTTTCGCTTCCTTCCAGAAAAGCTTCCTATTCCATACCAGTAATCCCAATTCATCTCTTTTAAACTGTTTGTTACCTCTTCTTTCTCTTACGTTACATCTTTTAGCATTTCTTTTTCCTCTTATATAATTCCAAGCATCTTTCTTTGAAACTTCATCATTTGCTTTTAATTCATTCTCAACCAAGCTTTTTTTTTTTACTTTTAACCGCTTGCATCACCTCTTCATTCCTGCCAATGTTACGCATTCTTACTTTCTACATTAGCACACCCACATACTTCTTTTTTTTGTTAACAATTGCTTCCAGATTTATTTAGTTTCAGCTTGTTCATATTCAACTGCGCTCTATACATACTTATCCTTATTACTTTGTTCACTAAACTTCTCACTCATAATTATACCCACTTCCTCCGTATCACCTTCCTCTCCATCAAGTCCCCACTAACTTAATTTTACATAGAACAACATAATGATCCGATAATCCATTTCTAACTTACCTCATTTAACGTCCAACATATACTTCAACATCTCCTTTATTCACCAACACAAATCAATCTTGCTTTTCACTTCGATACCATCTCTACTACACCAACTCTAGCTAATACTTATGGATACTCTTGTGTTTAAAAAGAAAGTATTACTTACACACACACACCTCTCTCCTCACAGAAATCCATCACTTACCATTCATTTTTTCCTGACACCCCAAACCACCTGTTATACTATCCTTTTTTGATATATATATATATATATATATATATATATATATATATATAAATATATATATACATATATATATATATATATATATATATATATATATATATATATATATATATATATATATATATATATATGTAAATCGAAAAGTTGACATAGCTGTAACTAGATTGGTAATGAAATGTAGTGTATAATTTATAACATCTTTAATATATAAAAAAAAAAAAAAAAACATTGGTTTATTTGGTTTATTTAAAAAAAACAATGGTTTTTGGTTTTTTTGAAAAAACCATGGGTTTTTTCCAACCCTATATATAATATATATATATATATATATATATATATATATATATATATATATATAATATATATATATATATATATATATATATATATATATATATATATATACTCACTATAAATATATATATGCTCTCCCTCTTCATATATATATATATATATATATATATATATATATAGGGTATATAAAAGCAAGAACAGATTTTAGATTTTTAAATATAGTGGTCAGTTTTTAATTTAAAATTCATTTTTGAATGCAAACAAATGCAAGGAATGACAAATAAGACACTTGTAATTGGACTTGCATTCTCAAAATTAGTAAATTAAAAATTATTTATTATTATTATTATTATTATTATAAATTATTACAAATATAGAAAAAGATAAACCAAACACAATATTTTTCAACCTTATTTTCTAACTACTTTATATTTATGAAAACACAAAAATTTGTTATAGCTACCGTATTTAAAATGTAAAAATAAATCTTTAATGGAGTTTAAATTTAGATTCCACTCTTAAAGAAACACACCCACAATGATATATTTATATGAACATTTGTACTTAAAAGTTTAATAGTTACAAAATGAGAAATAAAAAGGAAAAACTATCTCATTACTTGATTACGTGACCAACAGAACTGGCAAATCCATTTCCCGATCCACCAGGAATGACTCCAATTGGGATTGATAGAGCTTCCTCTCCATCACTTCTTTGGTTTAAGCCATTTAAAATCTGCATTTACAAGTGAGGAAAAAGGAATGAAAAGACACAATTATGAATAATATATACACAAAAAGAACATTTATAATTTTTTTTTTTTCTCAATCTCTCTTTTTAACAATTTGAACGAGCGTAACTGTCATTTTAAGAAAAATTATTCGAGTAATAGTAAATTAACTATTTGCTAAGTTGCTGCTATTTTACACTAAAATATTTAAGTTACTATTATACAATATTAATTGCTTAGTTACTGCTTTTATTCATGAAATTATATTTATTTACTAAGTGTGCATTAAAGAACTAGGATAAAAATTATATTATTTTCATGGCATTTAACTGAACCAGTGGTTCATCCTCAGTAACATATTTAACATATTTGAAAAACCTTTATCTAATACCTTCCAAGCTGCAAAAGAAGGATTAACCGATTCCTTAATTTTTATTTTTTTGAATTTCTGGAATTAATATATAACATTCTGACCACTAAAAGTAGGTCATTGAAATGATTATGAATTTAAAATATTAATCATCTCCCAGTGCTTATTTATTAATGGAACAGTATATATATTCCTATACCTCAAACAATAAGCCATCTCCTCCAATGCAAATGATTCCTGCATAAGACTTTAAATCTTTGTGCTGAACAACTTCAAAAGCATGATTTGCATGATCTGTCACCCAAAGATCATATTCAATTTCAGTTTCAGACAGCATAGGTTTAACTTTCTCTTCAAATATTTTAAGTGCTATTCCAGGTCCTGATTTTGGGTTGACGAATATTAACAGATTTTTCTTTAATTTAAAGAGTGGCGGAGATGATCCTGGAATAAAACATTTTAAAATATGAAAATGTTTCATTGAAATTTTTTCATTTTACATCCCAACAAACTCTCTCTTAAAACATCCTATTAAATCTCAATATATACCAAATGTAAAATTGCTGATATTATCAATCTTGTGACTTTAAAAATAATCTTTTAAAACTAGTAATCAAAAAATATTAAAAAGCATATTGGAAAAAGAATGTTTATTTTAATGATACACATTCAAAAGCCTACCTCGTGAAAAATACAGAGCAAAATAAATCAAACTTCTCCATTTATTTGCCAATTGAAGATTTCCATCATAAGATCTTTCATGAGAAACTTCAAATATTGAAACTTTTTTTCTTCTTTTCCTTTTGCTCTCACTACCAACAAGAGAGTATGAACAAATCTTAAGAAAAACATCTTTGCTCCCTTCATTTTTATTTGATTTCATTAGTGCACAGCCAGTAACATCATTTATTGAAACCTTAACTTCAGAATTTTCAGCTTCTGAGCAATTTATGGGTCTATAGGCCAGCCAATCAAGATGTAATTTTACATTGTACTTAAAATAATTATTTTTGTACATATAAAAATCATTTTCAATTATACAATTCATTATAAAGATTTCTTAAAAGAAATTATATATATATATATATATATATATATATATATATATATATATATATATATATATATATAATAATATATAATATATACTATATATATATATATATATATATATATATATATATATATATATCACACAACTAATTATGAACAATGATCCAACATCCACATACCATTCAATAAAAGTAAAAATTAAAAAAAAAAAAATATATACAATGTAATAAAATTTTATATCCCACCCACCAACACACAACACTACCCTAGGAATTATGTCCCAGACTTATCCCCCTTAACTCAATATAATAACTTGATACTGGCTGGGAACTTCAATACCCATCACCCTGCATGGGTTAACACACACACACCAACACCAAGAGGTGAAACACTGATAGACAGCCTACATGCACTTAGTATACTTAATAATAGAAACCAACCTACTCGACAAACATTTCAACAATCAAAACTCTACATCCCCCAACATTTCCTTCTGTTCGCCCCTCAAATACAAGTTACAGTAACATGGAAACATTTCATGCTCTCTCCTTTGATCACATGCCAATATTAATTACAATTCAATATAAACACCCCATATACACACACATCTTTTAAAAAAAAACTTACACCAACTACAAGAACTTCAATCTTTCCACATAGCCAACTATTCATCTCTTGACAAAGCAATCCAACACTACAACAAAATTATAGGCCACTAAAAGCATAATAAAAATACATTACCAGGACGCCTGCAAACATTTTAATCCAAATTTTTTACCAGAAATAGACACCCTAATAAAGCAAAGAAACTCCCTCTGGCAAAACAGACGCCAAATTGAGACCAAATTAACCTAATCATAGACCTCAACAATAGAATAAATAACTTAATCAACCCAAATAAGAATAAAAATTGGCAACATTACACTGGAACAACAAACCATAAAACCAATACAACAAAATTATATACTCAATAATAAAAAAAAATTGATATCACAAATACAACTCGCACCAACACACAAAGCCATAGTGTAATCAAAATAGTAAAATCCCTTGCCTTAATAATCAATGCAACATCATTATGTTACACTATTCCAAAATAAGCCATAAACCTACAATCCCGAATATACAGCTAGTCATGTACTAGGATGTCACACCTAATGCACATACAAACTATATAATGGAGCCCCCCAAAGCCACCATTCTATCACCAACATTATTTAATCTTACTTGTGCATGACCTACCTCAACCACAAACACATCTATAAAAATCAACAGTTATGCAAACGACCTAACAATCATAGCTGAAATACTCTTCGAGAACTACATAATATATAAATCCAACTTGAACAATGGCTATCAGCTAATAAGTTGACAGTCTCAGCTAAAAAAATTCCCCATCACACTACCCACACCGATAAAGAAAATTTAAAACACAAAAAAATGTGTTTCTTTCAAATAGACTTCCTCTTAATAAGCAATAAACTATATTGGGTTTAACCTTCGATAAACACATGACATTTGCCCACACACATAAACAATAGGCTATTACATCTAGAGCATCCAGAGCCACACAAATTAAAAACGATGAAAACCTTAACTGGAACAAATTTTAGTCAAAACAAAGAAAGCCTCTCAATAGTATACAGGAAGTACCTCCGACCCTTTTTAAACTATGAATCGCTAGCCTGGGCACCAGCAATATAATATCACACTCTAATAAGCAAAAACTAGTAGTACAAAATTAAGCTCTTAGAATAATAAGAAGCTGTTTTCCCTAAATTCCCATCCATCACTTACTAACTGAAACAAAAATTTCTCCAGTAAGCACCCATCAGAACGTGTTGGGCTGCAAATTATACAGCAAGTCACTTTCAATGGACCACTCCCTACATCATGGGGCCTACTTTACAGCAGCCACTTCCACCAAGAAGGAAAAGGATCACACCAGCTTTATTCTACTCAGATGTTTACAACTCACTCCCTCCCCCACCCCTTGATACTGATCTACATGGCACTGTCTTTTTTTGACTGGGACAGTCTTGATAGGCCCATGTGGCTTCTTACTGTCTTTTTATTTCTAATGTTCTAAAAAAAATTTGAATCAAGCATTGACCTATGTTCGGCTAAATTGTGAACTAAATTCATTTGCCAAGTCACTCAGGGGATTCCATCGAAGTTTTTCATTGAACTACTCCTAATATACACCTATGTTATGAATGTCATTGATTATTTTTCTTATGAACTCTTGCTGGGAAGATATATCTGCCACAGAAATCTACACAAATATTTTACCAGTTATACTAGAACGTCTTCATTGCACAACTTCGAAAACAATATACAATAAAATTTGGCAATGGCTTTCCAGTGAAACCTCTTTAACCATGTAATAATTATAAGTGAAACCACGATTTCTCTTTAATAATTTTCAAATTTCAAGGC
>JABUQX010147749.1:2500-12500 GCA_015478945.1 Trachelipus rathkii
TATATATATATATATATATATATATATATATATATATTTCTTTCTTTCTTCACCTTCCTCTTTGCCCCAAGATTGGGGGTAAGGTGCTGTACAAGCATCGGAAAAGACAAGCAGTAGGAGGAATATGACAAATGTCGAAAAGAAACAGCCCGCCGCCTCTGTACCATTAATTAGTGAAAACTCGTCACAGACAGAGGAATATATATATATATATATATATATATATATATATATATATATATATATATATATATATATATATATATATATATATATATATATATATATATATATATATATATAGATATTTCTATATATATATATATATATATATATATATATAAATGATTACTGTAACCCTATGGATTAAGAGAGCGTTTTCACTCGTTCAGGATCGTGGTTTGCTCGCTTCGCGAGAGCTATTTCGAGCCTCGTATCCGGCTACCTGAGGCGGTCACAAAAATTTGTAGTTGAGCGTACCTCAATATGTAATTACAGCTTACGGCATAGTGAGCTATCATAGTGAATAATACTAATCCTAATACTTCCCCCCCCCCCCCACATAGAGTTGTTTGGTTTAAATCATTTGTTTTAAACCAATTTTTTTTTTGTGCCTTTTCAAATAAAAATGTAATTAAAAAGTGCTCTAAATGAAAGCATATAGCTAATACATCCTAATTATATATTTAGATAGTAAATAAATGGGAGAAAAACATGTTCCAGATGTTACCAGTAGAGTACATATAAAATTGAACAAAGAAAGCATTTAGGTCTGGGTCATAGAGTTGAGCGGAAAATGGATGATACTCTCTGAAATACGAGTCGCAGGAACTCTCCTCAAAGAAGAAGGCACATGACTGGAAAATTTATAAAAACAATGTCAATTGTAATAACAATAGAATAAGGATAGTAATGCAGCAGTTCGATGGCTAGAAAGATTGGAAAGAGTTAGTTAGAATAGCGGAGTTAAGAAGTCTACAAGCCCTAGACTAAACTTTATCAAGGAAAGCAATATTAGTGGACTCTTGATATGTGATTCATACCCTAAGGAAGGGCGAACAATCCCTTGTGTAGAATTAGCAACTAGGATGGTAAGAAGAAGTTCCGAAGGCACCTCGGAACACCTAATTTTCTAGAAACTTGTTAGAGAGAACGTAATGTGATCCTTCTAATAAATATCACGAGAAAAGAAAATATCAATAATATTAAGAACAAAAAAAGGTTAGAGTTGTGCTTTTGAAGAAGATATTATAGTTGTGTGAATGATTATGTCAATTAGATAGATGAAGAAGTTGAGTTATGGAGGCATTGAAAACAACCATGTTTCTTTAATACAACTAAAAGTATCAAAAAGATCAGAAGTGTGTTGTTTCAAGGCTATCCTCCTAGCATCACTTATTTGCTGTTGAATGAGTTGTACTTCAAATTGGAAGGAGTATTGATGAGTGATGGAGTTATCAGCCTAAGAGTGTTGAGAGACACAGTAGCAGATAGATCATCGATGCAAAATAAAAAAAAAGAGTTGGGGATAGAACAGAATTCTGAAGAACACCACTATGGATAGATTTAAATGATAAATGGTGGCTATCTACAATAGCAGCTATATAACGACTTTAACGAAAGTCAAGAAAAGGTTACAAAGAGAAGGATAAATACCGAAAGTAGGAAGTTTAGATATTAAAGCTTTGTTCCAGAGTTTATCGAAAGCCTTCGATATGTCTAGCACCACAGAAAAAGATTCACCGAAATGCGGAAGAGCAGAGAACCAAGAGTCGGAGAGAAAGAAAAAAGATCACCAGTCGAATTTAGAAATAAGATTAGAAGATTTAAGATGTTGCTAAATATTCTTCTTAAGAATAGATTTGAAAACTTTAGTAAGAACAGAGGTTAAAGCGATATTACGATATATGGATTGTTGACTGGAGTCCCGCTTCTTCAGCACATGCTACAAGAATGCATTTTTTCAGTAGAAGGGAAAGGTTGAAGTTTATAAGCAGTGAGGAAACAGATTACCAAGGCAGGATGCAAGCTCAGAAGAACAAGTTTTGAGGACCACTGGAGGGATAACTTCAGCACTCTTCGCCTTCTTAGTGTTAAGCTCAGAGAATGCAGAAATAACATTTAAATGAGTTGGAAGGAGGCGTAGAGGAGAAATAGCTCCTGAACCGTTTAGAGTAGAATTAGAGGGAAAAGTTTGAGCAAACAGTTCATCTTTAGCAGAAGTTAAGACAGCAGTATTACCGACAGAGATACAAGAGGAAGGAGGGAGGAAGAAGCAAAATAGGAGTTGACATTTTAAAATAGCAAAATTTCGGAAAGAGTGTGAGGTAGAAGAACCAGAAAAATTGTTGCAATTTCTACAAAAAAAAGTTTCTAGAGTCTCGAAGAGGATTTTTTGCCAAT
Organism: Trachelipus rathkii; assembly: GCA_015478945.1. Lineage (NCBI taxonomy): Eukaryota > Metazoa > Arthropoda > Malacostraca > Isopoda > Trachelipodidae > Trachelipus > Trachelipus rathkii. The sequence goes on from JABUQX010147749.1 coordinate 4,904, forward strand.
CCGGGATGAAATGTATTAAAGCACGAGTTTCTGGATTTGAAGACAATGATAATTTCTGATAAATCAAGATTTATCAGTATTACTTAAAGAACAGAGAATGGAAGGTATGCATCCACATTAAATATATATACATATAATATATATATATATATATATATATATAGATATAAAAAATAAATATATATATATATAATATATATATATATATATATATATATATATATATATATATATATATATATATATATATATATATATATATATATATATATATATATATAAAATAATATAATATATATTTATATATATATATATATATATATACTCTATATATATATATATATATATTTATATAATAATATAATAATAATATATATATATATATATGTATATATATATATATATATATATATATATATATATATATAAATATATATATATATAGGGAATATAAGCTATTATCGCTTATATATATTTATTCTTGAAAGGTGGACCCTGAGTTGCTTTAAGGATTATTACGACAGATTTTTAAAAACACACTTTAATTATTTAAAAACATTAAAACAGATAAAATAGACAAGCTTTCGTTAATATAACCTTTTTCAAGTCGGAATAAGCAATGGGAGCAAAATCTCTTTTATATTTTGGGATGTAGACAGCTATTAGTCGGTTGGTTGGTCCAGCAGCAGACTTTTGTAGAATGGTGATAGTTTCATGAACTCATTTTGAATTGAGTCAATCCTGCACTCTCCAGGGCAGCGGTTATAATTGGGGAAATTGTAAAGGCAAAAGGCTTCCGTGATTTTTCTTTTGGTTGCATCTTGAATATTTCTAATGTTTGTCATATTGTAGAGTTGTATTTGGTGGTTTGTTGTTAATCGGTGATATGTTAGGGCTGAGTTTTCGTGGTGTTTTTCGAGGTCATGTTTGTGTTGTTTTTTTCTGCGTGTAAAGTCTATGGTTTCACCGTAATAGTGACTATTGCAAGTGTTGCAGGGAATTTTATATAAACAAGGAGGATTATTGGATTTTGATTTAGGGGGTTTAAGAACTTTCTTAATTAAAATATTGTTAGATGGGATGAGTCGTATGTGTTTGGGTAAAAAGTTTTTTATGTGGTGTATGTTAATGTTAGGTATGGGGAGGTATGTTTTTTGTTGTATGTTGTCTTGTGTTGTGTTTAATTTGTGGTATTTTTTCCTTGCTTTTTTATAGGTGTTGTTTATAATGTTAATAGGATATTTTAGTTTTAAAAAGGTGTTTTTTATCAATTGTGTTTCTGTATGTAGGAATGCAGGGGAGCAGATTTTAAAAGCACGAAGGTATAAGGATGAAAGGGTACCTATTTTTGTGTTGTGTGTGTGAGCGGAATACCAATGTATGTAGGAAGGATTGGAAGTGGGTTTTCTGTAAACAGTGAAAGAAGGTTTAGTAGTATGGTCTGAAATTATGAGAGTGTCTAGGAAAGGAATAGTGTTGTGGTTGGAGGTTTCCATGGTGAATTGTATGTCAGTATGTAAGGTGTTAATATAGTTTGGGAGATGTGTGGGGTAGTTTGCGTGAGGTACGGCAGCGAAAATATCATCCACATACCTTAACCACACGCAGCCAGAAAGAAGTTGATGAGGAAAGATGTAGTAATGTTCTAGTAACTCCATATATATGTTACTGAGCATGGGAGAAAGTGGGGAACCCATACTCAGTCCATGTTTTTGTTTATAGAATTGTTTATCAAACTGAAAATAGTTGTGTTGTAAAGTGAGTAGGATGAGTTGTTTCAGGGTAGAGAAAGGGAAGGTGAAAGTAATGTTATTGTCATTTATGTATTTTGTTAAGAGTTCTAAAAGATGTGGGACGGGGACAGAGGTGAAAAGTGACACAACGTCATAACTTACAAAAGTATGTGTTTTAGTGTTAAGAGATATGGTTTTGTTTATGAAGTCATCTGTATTTTTTAAGTGGGATGTAGAAATTGTACCTAAAAGGGGTTTTAACTGTTTTGAAAGCCATTGTGCTAGTTTATAAGTATTACTATTGGTGTTGGATATGATAGGGCGTAAAGGTGTGTTTTGTTTATGTGTTTTTGGTATTCCGTAGAATTGAGGTATGTTTGTCATATATGCTTTAAGTTGTGTCTGTAACTGAGGATGGTTTTTAAGTATGGTAGATAAGGAAGAGTTAAATATGGATTGGGAAGTTGAATTGGGATTTTTTGTCAGTTGTTCGTATGTAGGTGTGTTGAGTAATGTGTTGCATTTTGTAATGTAATCAGTACTATTTAAAATAACCATATTATTACCTTTATCCGCCCTGGAGAGTACAATGCTTCTATTGTTTTTCAATTTGTTCAATGCGGTATAAAACCTTTCTGGAAACCGGGCATCCGTTTCCATGGCAACAGTGGTGAAAATTATTCCTTTAAGTAAATCAGTATTACAGTTGGGATTCTTTTCCATTTTTAACCAGGTTTCGAAATCCTGTATGCAACGGGGCCAAGGGTCTCTATTTTTGAGGGCAAATGACAAACCAAAACTTAGTAAATCTGTTTCATCAGATGTCAATCTATATGTGGAAAGATTCAAAATATCATTAGCGTGTGCGTGAATATGCCAAATGCTCTGAGCGTAGATTAAATTAAATTTTCGTTTCAAAGATTGAGCTTTAATATAGACTGCTTCTTCTTTCTCTGTGTGTGCTCTGTTGATCATTTCTAAATATTCTTCGACTGCAAAAGGGTACGAAGTAAACCAAAGATTCTGAAATTGATGATATAGCCTAGTAGATTGTTTAAACTTAAATTTTATTTCTCGTGCTATTTTTTCAAATCAAAATCCAATAATCCTCCTTGTTTATATAAAATTCCCTGCAACACTTGCAATAGTCACTATTACGGCGAAACCATAGACTTTACACGCAGAAAAAAACAACACAAACATGACCTCGAAAAACACCACGAAAACTCAGCCCTAACATATCACCGATTAACAACAAACCACCAAATACAACTCTACAATATGACAAACATTAGAAATATTCAAGATGCAACCAAAAGAAAAATCACGGAAGCCTTTTGCCTTTACAATTTCCCCAATTATAACCGCTGCCCTGGAGAGTGCAGGATTGACTCAATTCAAAATGAGTTCATGAAACTATCACCATTCTACAAAAGTCTGCTGCTGGACCAACCAACCGACTAATAGCTGTCTACATCCCAAAATATAAAAGAGATTTTGCTCCCATTGCTTATTCCGACTCGAAAAAGGTTATATTAACGAAAGCTTGTCTATTTTATCTGTTTTAATGTTTTTAAATAATTAAAGTGTGTTTTTAAAAATCTGTCGTAATAATCCTTAAAGCAACTCAGGGTCCACTTTTCAAGAATAAATATACATAAGCGATAATAGCTTATATTCCCCTACATATTATTGGAACCCGATATATATAGTTGCCATGGATTACCAACATCATATTTACGACAGATATAAAAATGCTTTGATAGCTACTAATCTCAAGAAGCAGCAGTTACTATTTATTAAATGTTGTGCCAGAAACTTGATAATCACCAAAATCATGATACCGAGATCAATGGAAACTAATTCTTCTGAACCATTTCCTCGAATATTCAGACAAATACTCAAAGAAAAAAACGAAAAAATAGCACGAGAAATGAAATTTAAGTTTAAACAATCTACTAGGCTATATCATCAATTTCAGAATCATTGGTTTACTTCGTACCCTTTTGCAGTCGAAGAATATTTAGAAATGATCAACAGAGCACACACAGAGAAAGAAGAAGCAGTCTATATTAAGGCTCAATCTTTGAAACGAAAATTTAATTTAATCTACGCTCAGAGCATTTGGCATATTCACGCACACGTGAATGATATTTTGAATCTTTCCACATATAGATTGACATCTGATGAAACAGATTTACTAAGTTTTGGTTTGTCGTTTGCCCTCAAAAATAGAGACCCTTGGCCCCGTTGCATACAGGATTTCGAAACCTGGTTAAAAATGGAAAAGAATCCCAACTGTAATACTGATTTACTTAAAGGAATAATTTTCACCACCGTTGCCATGGATACGGATGCCCGGTTTCCAGAAAGGTTTTATACCGCATTGAACAAATTGAAAAACAATAGAAGCATTGTACTCTCCAGGGCAGATAAAGGTAATAATATAGTTATTTTAAATAGTACTGATTACATTACAAAATGCAACACATTACTCAACACACCTACATACGAACAACTGACAAAAAATCCCAATTCAACTTCCCAATCCATATTTAACTCTTCCTTATCTACCATACTTAAAAACCATCCTCAGTTACAGACACAACTTAAAGCATATATGACAAACATACCTCAATTCTACGGAATACCAAAAACACATAAACAAAACACACCTTTACGCCCTATCATATCCAACACCAATAGTAATACTTATAAACTAGCACAATGGCTTTCAAAACAGTTAAAACCCCTTTTAGGTACAATTTCTACATCCCACTTAAAAAATACAGATGACTTCATAAACAAAACCATATCTCTTAACACTAAAACACATACTTTTGTAAGTTATGACGTTGTGTCACTTTTCACCTCTGTCCCCGTCCCACATCTTTTAGAACTCTTAACAAAATACATAAATGACAATAACATTACTTTCACCTTCCCTTTCTCTACCCTGAAACAACTCATCCTACTCACTTTACAACACAACTATTTTCAGTTTGATAAACAATTCTATAAACAAAAACATGGACTGAGTATGGGTTCCCCACTTTCTCCCATGCTCAGTAACATATATATGGAGTTACTAGAACATTACTACATCTTTCCTCATCAACTTCTTTCTGGCTGCGTGTGGTTAAGGTATGTGGATGATATTTTCGCTGCCGTACCTCACGCAACCAACCCCACACACATCCTAAATTACATTAACACCTTACATACTGACATACAATTCACCATGGAAACCTCCAACCACAACACTATTCCTTTCCTAGACACTCTCATAATTTCAGACCATACTACTAAACCTTCTTTCACTGTTTACAGAAAACCCACTTCCAATCCTTCCTACATACATTGGTATTCCGCTCACACACACAACACAAAAATAGGTACCCTTTCATCCTTATACCTTCGTGCTTTTAAAATCTGCTCCCCTGCATTCCTACATACAGAAACACAATTGATAAAAAACACCTTTTTAAAACTAAAATATCCTATTAACATTATAAACAACACCTATAAAAAAGCAAGGAAAAAATACCACAAATTAAACACAACACAAGACAACATACAACAAAAAACATACCTCCCCATACCTAACATTAACATACACCACATAAAAAACATTTTACCCAAACACATACGACTCATCCCATCTAACAATATTTTAATTAAGAAAGTTCTTAAACCCCCTAAATCAAAATCCAATAATCCTCCTTGTTTATATAAAATTCCCTGCAACACTTGCAATAGTCACTATTACGGCGAAACCATAGACTTTACACGCAGAAAAAAACAACACAAACATGACCTCGAAAAACACCACGAAAACTCAGCCCTAACATATCACCGATTAACAACAAACCACCAAATACAACTCTACAATATGACAAACATTAGAAATATTCAAGATGCAACCAAAAGAAAAATCACGGAAGCCTTTTGCCTTTACAATTTCCCCAATTATAACCGCTGCCCTGGAGAGTGCAGGATTGACTCAATTCAAAATGAGTTCATGAAACTATCACCATTCTACAAAAGTCTGCTGCTGGACCAACCAACCGACTAATAGCTGTCTACATCCCAAAATATAAAAGAGATTTTGCTCCCATTGCTTATTCCGACTCGAAAAAGGTTATATTAACGAAAGCTTGTCTATTTTATCTGTTTTAATGTTTTTAAATAATTAAAGTGTGTTTTTAAAAATCTGTCGTAATAATCCTTAAAGCAACTCAGGGTCCACCTTTCAAGAATAAATATACATAAGCGATAATAGCTTATATTCCCCTATATATATATATATATATATATATATATATATATATATATATATATATATATATATATATATATATATATATATATATATATATATATATATATATAAATATATATATATATATATATATATATATATATATATATATATATATATATATATATATATATATATATATATATATATATATATATATAAATATATTTATATATATCTATATATAACTCTATATATATATATATATATATATATATATATATATATATATATATATATATATATATATATATATATATATATATATATATATATATATATATATATATAAATTTTTCTACTGGGTTTCGAACCCGAGCCCTCGCTGTTGCTATAGCAAGTGTTTTACCACTTGACCACGATGAGCTAAAAAGAAAATCACCATTTAACTTTGAAAGAATACTTTCTTCCCAAAGTAAGGCATGTCAATACTTTGACGATGACCTTTGACAAACTTCCCCGCTCACACTTGGGTCAAGGGTCAAGCAGGGCTTCCTTCAGAGAGATGATGCATCAATATAAATTTTACAACTGCTAACACACTCACAGTTTGAAAACATAAAGAATCCTTTTACTCTCTCCTTCTGGGTTTTGAGCCTAAACCCTCGCTGTAGCAAATGTTTTACCACTTGACCACGATGAGCTAAAAGCAAATCCACCATTTAATTTTGAAAGAATAATTTCTTCTAAATTTGACGGCAAACCTTTGACCTTTGACCTTTGACAAACTTCCCCGCTCACCCTTTGATCAAGTGTCAAACAGGACACCACTCAACTGCTAACACACTCGCAGTTTGAAAACATAAACAATCTTTATGCTTGCTATCAAGCATAGATAATCTGTGCACTGTAATCCACTTGGTTAGGAAAATATATACCGCATAATTCAAAGTCCCAAAGAGAATATATTATGTAGAATCTTTGTCCTCCAAATAGAATCTTAGACCATTTGAATTTCATCAGCTTGATATTACAAAAGGCTTCCCGAATATCATGATCTAACCGGAGGAGATGGTCTGCTACTCCGCAGAATGGTGCTGGAGGAATTCAAATTGGAAGTCCGCGAAGGCGTGGATGCTTTTCAGGTCTGGTACGGGACTGCCGGTGACCTTTCTTTCAAGACGTTTGCAGGTGTGTCATGTTAAAAATATGGGTCTATGTTTGTTAGTACATGTTAGTTTTTCCCCTATTTAGGGATGAGGACAATTTAGTTGAATGCCAAACGGAAAGAAGAGCATTGTCTACCCAAACCCAATTGTGTAGGTCTAAAAGGAATACAGCTGCCGTCGGAGTATAAATTACGGAGCATCATGCAGGACAAGTAATCAGGGCCTAGACTCCATCTTTGCATTGCGGGTCGACCTATCGGCATTGAACTCCTATTTGAGAAGAGCCGATTATAAAATAAATAAATTCTCTTGGGTCTATTCTCTAAGGGTGCAATAGAGCAATCTGTTAACAGTTAAAGAGATCATATTATTTTTCGTAATATATTGCACACCGATGAAAGAGAAGTGTTAGAGATGACCCTGGATGAGTATGT
>JABUQX010147749.1:27500-32500 GCA_015478945.1 Trachelipus rathkii
ATACCCTAAAGCAGTAAATCAGTAAATCAGTTAATCAAACTACCTCCAGCCACCCTCCTACCCATCCATGATCTATTGATCTATTGATCTATTGATCTATTGATTCATTTCATATTATAAGTATCTTTTGTATAAACATAACATAAAAATAGGTTCTTTATATACTAACGTTGTTGTTGAAATGTCGCATTTGTTGTTGCATTTGTTGCAGTTGTTGTTGATATTTGTTGTTGTTGAAATATTTAGTTGTTATTATTAGTTGTTATTTGTTGTTGTTGTTGAAAATATTTATTTATTGTTATTTGTTTGTTGTTGTTGTTGTTATTGTTGTTGTTGTTGTATTGTTATTGTTGCTATTGTTAGTGTAGTTGTTGCTGTTGTTGAATATATCAAACGTTAAGTTGCGTGAAAATATATATTTCAAACATATCTCAAATATTAATGTTAATTTTACATTAACATTGTAATATTGAAAACTAAACAAAATATATCTCATCTGCTTCTTGACATACCTTATTCATTAATAAGGTAACTAAAATTAGAAGTTTCAACTTACCAGCAGAAATCAGCATAGCAATCTCAATCTTTACTTTACACAACCGCACAAAATTATATTATTATTATTATTATTATTATCATTAATATTATTATTATTAATATTATTATTGTGTATTATTATTATTATTAATATTAATATAATAATAATAATAATAATAATAATAATAATAATAATAATAATAATAATAATAATAATAATAATAATAATAATAATAATAATAATATTATTATTATTATTATTATTATTAATATTTTTTATTATTATTATGATTCCAGATCTCACAACACCAATAACGCGTGCGATCACTTTGCCTGCAGGTCCACAACTAGAACACTGGTTGGTAAATTGCTCTCTACCCGACACCTAAACATTACGCAATTTTAGTACGCTCAAGGGATAGCCAATCAGAGGACTGTATTTGCTATGCCATCACGGACAACCAATGAAATTCAAGGAATGACTCATTAATCTTAATATCTTTTGACACATGAGAAGGGTAACGAGATTTATTACTTTTGTCCTTACTTAACATATGTTTTTATCTTAAACAGTAGTTTTATTATTATTATTATTATTATTATTATTATTATTATTATTATTATTATTATTATTATTATTATTATTATTATTATATCAACTATATATGTATATGAACATAACAAACCTAACATACCACACACACACACACACACACACACACACACACACACACACACACACACAATAATTATAGACACTTTACTTAATACATTAGACTGGCAATCATCGTACTAACTTACTGATCACATGACTGCTATTTCTATGATGTCAAGCAGATGTGCAAACACATTTTCTAAACGTCGCTGGAAGACATTTACATTTTTCACATGTTTAATATAAACATTTCGTTTTGTTATATATTTTCTTTTACGTTTCTATTATTCTTTATATTTATATTTTGTTAAAAGTTAGTTATTTATTTATTTATTTTAGTTTTATTTATTTTTATTTTATTTATTTAAAATAATCTATATATTTTTTAAAAACTTTTATTTATTTTTGCTTATTCTGTTTAAAAGATTTTGTTTTAACTAAAATTTATTTCATTTTATGTTTATAACTTAAAAAAATTTGCGTTTTTACATACCCTAAATCAGTAAATCAGTAAATCAAACCACCCACCCACCCTCCTACCCTTCCATGATCTATTGATCTATTGATCTATTGATTCAAGTCATTTCGAGTATCATTTTGAGGGAAACATAACATAAAAATAAAGTTCTTTATACACTGATCAACGAATATATGCTAACGTAGCAAAGTTTTCCCATTAATAAAGCTAACATCAACAAAGTTCGATACTTATCAAAGGTTATAATATACAACAACAAACCCTAGCATACACTTAAAGCTTTGGGCAACAGCTAACATCAACAAGTTCCACACTTAACAACAGTAAAGTAACTAACATAGCATACAAAAACGTAACCTATTCACACTTTGTCAAGCATATCTCTAACATATCAATGTTAATTTTACATTAACATTGTAATATTTAACAAAAATATATACATACATACATACTGACATACAGCTAACATGTAATTTGCACATTAATAAAGCTAACATAACATAACCTGAACTTAGAATATAATGTACAACGACAAACCTAACATACCTCACGTATGAATAATTGCATTTTCACAAAGTTCGATACTTATCAAAGGTGAAGTAGCTAACAACACATACAACTCAATGTATCCCAACTTTTCCAACATACCAGCAACAGCTAAAGCAGTATTGTCTAACAAAATCCCTTAACAAAATGACCAATCTATCAAAGATACCAACATCTTGAACTGTGAATTGACACTACCTTCATCAAAATGCAACTCATATCAAATATAACATTATTTTGAACTATGAATAAACGTATACATTAGCAAAATTCTCGGATAAGCCTAACATTACTCAGCAAAAACTTAACCTATACCCACGATTCTAACACAACATAGCCAGTTAACACAGTAATATCTTACGAAACTTATCATTTCTCTATCAAATCAGTTTTAATTTCACATTGTCATATAAATATTTAAAAAAAAGTAAAAGAAAATAAATATAGCCTAATATATATATATATATATATATATATATATATATATATATATATATATATATATATATATATATATATATATATATATATATATATATATATATATATATATATATATATATATATATATATATATATATATATATATATATATATAACCGACCAAAATATTATTATTATTATTATTATTATTATTATTATTATTATTATTATTATTATTATTATTATTATTATAATTATTAATAATATATATAAGAATATTATTTTTTTAGTAAAAATATTATTATTAATAATATTATTATCACACATAGATCTCACAACACCAATAACGCATGCGACCACTTCGCCAGCAGGCTCACAACTAGAACATAGGTCGGTAAAATGCTCTCTTGAGAGGGTGGATACAAAGAACGTGAGAAACAAGCCATTCAAAGGCGTGTGAAAAAGATAATTAGCTTTGGAGGGGAATAAACAAAGAACGGGTATCAATTACATGAACATCTGTTGCTTTGTTCTGACAATGATATGAATTCGGTTACAACATCTGTTACATGAAGGGTAAAAATTGCGATGCGTATAAACATGTATGCAAACACACACACACACACACACACAATAATTATTGAATTGTTAAAATATATCTTATTATTAAACCAATATTTACTAACAACAATATTATATATATATATATATATATATATATATATATATATATATATATATATATATATATATATATATATATATATAAAAAAAAAATATAAAAAAAAAAAAAAAAAAAAATAAAAAAATAAAAAAAAATAATAAGAAAAAGAAATATATTAAGTAAAGAGTTAATAATTGTGTGTGTGTGTGTGTGTGTGTGTGTGTGTGTGTGTGTGTGTGTGTGTGTGTGTGTGTGTGTGTGTGTGTGTGTGTGTGTGTGTGTTTGCATACATGTTTATACGCATCGCAATTTTTACCCTTCATGTAACAGATGTTGTAACCGAATTCATACCATTGTCAGAACAAAGCAACAGATGTTCATGTAATTGATACCCGTTCTTTGTTTATTCCCCTCCAAAGCTAATTATCTTTTTCACACGCCTTTGAATGGCTTGTTTCTCACGTTCTTTGTATCCACCCTCTCAAGAGAGCATTTTACCGACCTATGTTCTAGTTGTGAGCCTGATGGCGAAGTGGTCGCATGCGTTATTGGTGTTGTGAGATCTATGTGTGATAATAATAATAATAATAATAATATTTATTAATAAAAATATAAATAATAATAATAATAATAATAATAATAATAATAATAATAATAATAATAATAATAATAATAATAATAATAATAATAATAATAATAATAATAATAATAATAATAATAATAGTAATAAAAATAATAATAATAATTTTTTGTTTATTTATATATATATATATATATATATATATATATATATATATATATATATATATATATATATATATATATATATATATATATATATATATATATATATATATATATATATATATATTAGGCTATATTTAATTTCTGTTACGTTTTGTTAAATATTACTATGACAATGTGAAATTAAAACTGATATGATAGAGAAATGATAAGTTTCGTAAGATATTACTGTGTTAACTGGCTATGTTGTGTTAGAATCTGGGTATAGGTTAGGCTTATCCGAGAATTTTGCTAATGTCTACGTTTATTCATAGTTCAAAATAATGTTATATTTGATATGAGTTGCATTTTGATGAAGGTAGTGTCAATTCACAGTTCAAGATGTTGGTATCTTTGATAGATTGGTCATTTTGTTAAGGGATTTTGTTAGATAATACTGCTTTAGCTGTTGCTGGTATGTTGGAAAAGTTGGGATACATTGAGTTTTGTATGTGTTGTTAGCTACTTCACCTTTGATAAGTATCGAACTTTGTGAATGTTAGCAGATTATTCATACGTGAGGTATGTTAGGTTTGTCGTTGTACATTATATTCTTAGTTCAGGTTATGATATGTTAGCTTTATTGATGTGAAAACTTTGACACCTTAATTCGTTGGTCTGTATGATAATTAGACAAGGTTATGATAAATTTTTGTTAAATATTACAATGTTAATGTAAAATTAACATTGATATGTTAGAGATATGCTTGACAAAGTGTGAATAGGTTACGTTTTTGTATGTTATGTTAGTTACTTTACTGTTGTTAAGTGTGGAACTTTGTTGATGTTAGCTGTTTATTCGTGCTTAAGGTATGCTAGGTTTGTTGTTGTACATTATATTCTTAGTTCAGGTGATGTTATGTTAGCTTTATTAATGGGAAAACTTTGCTACGTTAGCATATATTCGTTGATCA
>JABUQX010147750.1:10000-15000 GCA_015478945.1 Trachelipus rathkii
AAGGGGTGTTACGTGACTTACGTCGAACAACGAAAAAGAACTACGACTCGTGAACTGGAAGAAGAGGAAAAATAGATAATTCCCAGCACTCCTGACACTTCGTATATATATATATATATATACTTTCATAACTAACATATATATATATATATATATATATATATACCCTCTAGCCAATCTATATATATATATATATATATATATATATATATATATATATATATATATATATATATATATATATATATATATATATATATATATATATATGTATATTAGGGAGTTTTGTCAACTCGCCGGGTTAGGGGGACGGCATAAAAATTCCGGTGTTTCGGTATGGAGCTGGCAGAAAATTCCTAATGCTCGTCTAATATATATATATATATATATATATATATATATATATATATATATATATATAACATAATATATATATATATATATATATATATATATATATATATATATATATATATATATATAAATACCTATATAGCTCTATATATATATATATATATATATATATATATATATATATTGAAAATAATAATAAAAATTTCACTTGGTGTGAAAGTTTAATTATTGACCCATTCTTCGAGGTGTAAATTAAAATAAAAAATTGAATGAAAAATGAAAATTCAAAAATGAAAGAAGACCTTCCGGGAGGTAAATCTTCTCTTCTACTAAAATTAATTAATTAAACTCTAAAAATATATTTAATGTTAAAGATATAAAAAAAAATCTTTTTGAGAAATAAATTTATCCCTTTAAGTTAATTTTCCTTCACAGGCAAAATGGCATTTGCTTATTTTGTCTCTTGGGAAATTAAAAATTAAAATAAGAAAAGGTAAATAAATGGAAATATTTATTTAAAATAGGATAAAAATTTATTCGTATAGTAAATATCAAAAAAATGGAGCTTATTAAAGGTAAATAAAAAAAATAAAAAATATTGTGTTGATTATTCAATAGGATATGGCCATACTATTCTTTAAGACTGAAAACTTTAATGCATTTAAATTACTAATACAAACACACCTACACACACACACACACATATATATATATATATATATATATATATATATATATATATATATATATATATATATATTCTTGATATATGGGTATATAGAGAGATATGTGTGTGTTTTTGTATGTGCGTTTCTCATATGTAATGGATGTGGATATATGCCGTATGTATAGTATGTATGCTATCAGCTCAATAATGTATGTATGTAATATGTATGTATATAATAATAATAATAATATATAATATATATATAATAATAATAATAATAATAATAATAATAAATGTAATGTAAGATGTGTAATATTAATAATATGTAATAATATGTATATATATATAATAATAATAATATATAATATATATATATATATATATAATAATATAATATAATATGTAATAACTAATAATAATAATAATAATATTATATAATATATATATAATAATAATAATAATATATATGTTATATATATATATATATATATATATTATATATATATATATATGTATATATATATATATATATATATATATATATATATATATATATATATATATATATATAGTGATGTATGTTGAAGTTGTTTCTTTTACTCTTTTCTCCACTTCACATGTTTGTTTTGGTATTTTTCTTAATGACATCCTTTTACGTTGGAATATCTAAATATCAGTTACTAACTAATTGTTTTCACTGTTGAAGTCGTCTCTTCACCTTTTTAGGAAGCTACGTTTTTCGCCACCGGCTTTCGAGACTAAGCACCAATAATGAATAAAGTTGTTAGAACCCTTTTAAACTTTATCTTTATAAGGATAAAAGTTAAACAATTTTCCTTATTGGAATTTTTTATTCAAAATTTCTTATAAATATATTTGTAAGTTTCTTGTATTTCTGTATTGTGGAAATAAGTTTAAAAAATTATATATATATATATATATATATATATATATACATAATAGATATAATATTATATAAAAATATTATATATATATATATAATAATAATATGATATATATATAATATATAATAATAATATGTAAATAATAATAATATGTATATACTCTTTAATATATATATATGAAATAATATATGTATATATGTAATAATAATAATATATATATATATATAATAATACACAATATATAATAATAATAACCAACAATAATAATAATAATATTAATATATGTAATAATAATATATGTAATAATAATAATAATAATATATGTAATGTATATATAATATGTATATATATATATATATAATATGTAATAATATGTATAATATTAATATTTAATATATATATATATATATAATATATATATATATATATATATATATATATATATATATATATATATATATATATATATATATATCCTATATATATATATATATATAACATAATAATATATATATATATATATATATATATATATATATATATATATATATATATATATATATATATATATATATATATATATATATATATATATATATATATATTAATATATATATATATATATATAATCTAGTTTCAGTTCTTGTCTGTTGAATATTTTACAAACAAAAATATTATCAATTTTTCACGGGGAAAATACTGAAATAATTCTGTGCAAATAAATTTAATAAAAACAAATAATATTTCCATAATATGATATGAAATATTATATTATAAAATATTCATAATAGAAATCATATATTATAAAACATGTAATCATCACAAGTCCTCCAGGTTCCAGGGGTTTCCTTTGGCACCAGATGTAGCGGAGAAACCCAAGAAGACTTGAAAGATCTGACGATTCCATTCTTCAAAAGAGTGTCGAATTCTGCTTTTGATGTTTTTAGCTTATCTTCGGGAAATACGGCGAGGTGTTGCAAACACTGGAGGAGAATCTTCAGTCTCTATGTAGTGAACAGGTCCTTTTGGATTATATTTAATGTTCGTCAAGTCAATGGGTGAAGCTAACAAAGGAAACTCCTGAAGCAAGGATGAGATTTTAGAGTCTTCAATGTTATTGTTGATTTGTAAGGAATAAACTTCTGCGGAAGAGAATTGAAGAGGTGCTAGAAGAGATGTATTTGTGTCTTCAGGGTTTTCTTCCCACAATCGATGATTAAGTTGCAATAATGTAGAAAATCCATGCTCAATAATGACATCGCGATATCAGCTACGATGAAAGTCCAATTAATTTTCGACGAAGCTTCTTGATCGTTATATATGTCGCTATTTCACCATGACAATTGATAGGCGAGTCATTGGCCGCGGAACAATTGACATTAGTTACAAATAGGGACATGTTGGTTAACATTGAAGAAGGTAGGCTGAGACGGAAGCGCCGGTGTCCAATAAAAAGAGAGTATCTGCGCCGAATATTGTGATGTTGATAGATAGTTGCGAACTGAATTTAGCGCAGCAATCAGCTCGCTCTTCTAGTTTTCCGCTGGGGCAGGAGAAGGAGCTCTAGAAGATGGACGAGACGAGGGCTGCACCTGAACGTTATATTTATCCGGCAACTTGCACCATGGCCAGCATGTCCTTGCCTGTTGGGCTAATTAAATGTGAGCTCCGCAGATGTGGGGTCTTTGGTTCTGGCTATATGGACGAAATCCTGGAGGTATTCCTGTAGCTGAAGGTGCTGTTGTTGTTGCTATTGCTGCTGCTACTGCTGAAGTAGTTGCTTGAGTAGTCGTTGCTGTGGGCACTGCCATGCCAGGAGAGGACGATACCAAAACAACTAGATCATTAGTTAGCTCTCCAATTTGCTCAAGGCTAATTGATTTTTACGCAGCTACAGTTGGTCGAATGTTGGTTGGAAGAGTCTTCAAAAGCTGCATTCGGATGATGTCTTCTCCAATTTTCAATTTGATACCATAACGAAGCATTTCTCATAGAATGAAGGCTTAC
Organism: Trachelipus rathkii; assembly: GCA_015478945.1. Taxonomy (NCBI): domain Eukaryota; kingdom Metazoa; phylum Arthropoda; class Malacostraca; order Isopoda; family Trachelipodidae; genus Trachelipus; species Trachelipus rathkii. The sequence continues at coordinate 13,934 of JABUQX010147750.1, forward strand.
CACGAAGCTTGTTTAGACATAAATTAGCAGAATAATTCAGTCTTGCTCTTCTTGTAGATGGTAATGACCTGTCTTCAGCGGAGTGTACGCTTGAGCATCGAGCTCTGCAGAGGAGATACGGAAGGAATCCACGACATCTGTTGAAACCGAGAGGGAAGCGTGATGCTATCACCAGTTATTTTCCCAAGGTGAAACTGTACCTCTAAGACTCTGAACCAGGTTGGAACTGAAGTCTCAGAAACACGGGAGGTTTAACCTTGATCCCGGCGATGGTCTCACCTTCTTCTGCTGGGGGCCGCTGCGTCTCTTCTTCGTCAGAATACATCTTTTTCTACCTCAGAAAGGGGTGTTCTTCTTGCGTCTTTAGCTGTTGATCTGCTTGCGTCACCGTAGGAGAGAGACTTCTGCTTCTGTCACCGTAGGAGAGAAACTTCTTCTTCTGTGGAACTGCTGCTGAAGAGAGTGTTCAACTCTAGGGTCACCAAATATGAAGGGATAAAAATGCTGGGAGAGTTTTTCTTTTCTCTTTCACTTCACGAGTTGTTAGTCACCAATTCTGTAGTCCCCAGGTTGCAGGCGGAGAACAGAGGCTCGGCCTCTATGTAGGTCGGAAGAGCTCGGTTTCCTTGCAGGTGGAAGAGCTCGGCCTCTATGTAGGCCAGGAAGAGCTCGACCACTTTGCAAGCGGAAGAGCTAGGCCTCTTTGTAGGCGGAAGAGCTCGGCCTCTTTGTAGGAGGAAGAGCTAGATCTCTTTGTAGGCCAAAAAGCTCGACTTCTTTGCAAGCTAGAGAGAGAGAGAGAGAGAGAGAGAGAGAGAGAGAGAGAGAGAGAGAGAGAGAGAGAGAGAGAGAGAGAGAGAGAGAGAGAGAAGAGAGAGAGAGAGAGAGAGAGAGAGAGAGAGAGAGAGAGAGAGAGAGAGAGAGAGACTCTTTGTAAGCCAGAGCTGGATAGCCTCTTTGTAGCCTGATGGAAATTTCGGCTTCTTTGTAACCCAAAGCGGGAGAGCCACTTTGTAGGCTGGAGCAGAGGGTGCTGTGAGTTCTTCTTGCCCGGCTAACAGGTCTTT
>JABUQX010147751.1:0-2500 GCA_015478945.1 Trachelipus rathkii
CGCTAAATGAGGAAAGTGTACGGAAGAATACTGATTGAGAGAGTAAGAGGGTTTAACGGAGGGGAGAATGGGAGAAGAACAAGGAGGATTTAGGGGAGGAAGAGAGGGTGTGTGGACCAAGTGTTCACACTAAAGATGCTTGTGGAGTATAGAAAGGAAAGGGAAAGTGTATGGATGTTTTTTAGATTAGAGAAAGCATATGATAGAGTGAATAGGGGTGAAATGTGGAGGGTGTTGGAGGAAAATGGGGTGGGGGGTAATTTAGGGAAAGGTATCAGGGCTTTTTATAGGAATAGTAGAATGTGTGTGAGAGTGCTAGGAGGGGAGAGTGAGATGTTTGGGGTGGTGAGAGGATTGAGGCAGGGGTGTGTAATGTCGCCGTGGCTATTTAATTTGTTTATGGAGAGTGTATGTAGAGGAATGGTGAGGGAGGGAAGGGGGGTGGAATTGATAAGGGTGATAGATGGGAAGTGAACATGATACTGTTTGCGGATGATACTGCCCTAGTGGCGAAAAGAACGCGGAAGGGCTGAAGGTATTTGGTGAGGGAGTTTGAGAATATGTGTGGACAAAAAGGGCTTAAAATAAATCAGGTAAGAGTAAAGTGTTAGTGTTTGAGGAGGAAGAAAAGAGAGGAGGGAGGAGATTAGAGGTTAAGAGTAGGGGGAAGTATTGGAAGAAATGAATTTTTAGATGTCTAGAATGGAGGTTGGGGAAGGGGAGGGATGAAGGAGGAGATAGAACATAGAATAGGTGAAGGAATGAGGGCTTTGAGTGGTCTGAGAGAAATATGGAAAGGGGGGGATCTGTCACAAAAAGTTAAGATAAGTATGTTTGAAAAAATCTGTGTACCAGCGGTGATGTATGGGTGTGAAACGTGGGGGTTGAATGCCAGGTCTAGGAAAAAGTTGGAAGTATTTGAGATGAAGGGGTTGAGAGCGGTTTGTGGGGTTAGCAGAAGGGAGAGGATTAGGAATAGTGTGGTGAGGGAGAGGTGTGATTGGAGGAATGGTCTGGTGGGAAGAGCGGAGAAAGGAATGTTAAGATGGTATGGGCATTTAGTGAGAATGGAGGAGCAAAGAGTGGTAAGAAGAGTTTGGGAGGCGGAGGGGATAGGAAGGAGAGGAAGGGGGAGACCAAGAAGGAGGTGGATGGATGGAATAAAGGAGATGTTGGAGGAGGGAGGGATGGGGGAGGAAGAGGGTATGATGTAGGGATAGGGTGGGGTGGAGGAGGTGGGTGAGGGCGAGATGAGAGGGGGTGTGAATGAGGGAGGCTGTACGCACCACTACCCCGCTCAAGCGGGAATAATTGTTTGTATAAAAATAATATATATATATATATATATATATATATATATATATATATATATATATATATATATATATAACGACATACTTTATATTCATAAATAATAATTTATTTAGAATACATATATAAGAAATAATAATATCAATACGTAGGAAATTGATAAAAAGAAAATAAAAAATATTGGCAAGTTAAAAATGCCAAAAGTACTTGCAAGTACCAAGCACAAGTACCAAGTACAAAATGCTCAAGTACAAGTACAAGTACAAGTACACTGATTTTAAAAACTGCAAGTACAAGTACAAGTACAAGTACTCCAAAAAATGTACTTAAGTCCAAGTACAAATACAAATATGTACTTAAACCAACCCTGATATATATATATATATATATATATATATATATATATATATATATATATATATATATATATATATATATATATATATATATATATATATATATATATATATATATATATATATATTATATATATATATATATATATATAAATAATCTTGTGCTTCTGCTACTGTTCTCCTAACAGAACAGATTTTCACGCCTTTTTTGAATATCTTACTACTTCTCACGAGACTGTTATATCTTCTCATCCAAATACTGAGGTCCTCTATTTGGGGGATTTCAATGTACATAACACTGAATGGTTGGGGTCCTCTCATACCGATTTAGGTGGGGGAGGAGGCCGAATCATTCAGCATTCTCAACGATCTGGAGCAACTAATTAAAGAACCCACACACATTCCGGATCGTCCTAACCAATTCTTGAACACACTTGACCTATGTTTCACCACTAGTCCTTCTCTCTTAAAATACACCACTTTCGCTCCTATCGGTAAATCTGACCACAACCTTATATCTCTTAATTTTAATACTTTCTCTCAAACAGCTCCATCCTGCCCTATGCGTTTTTTCTGGCACTTTGATCGGGCCGATTGGGGGGCCTTGCGTCGCTTCTACGCTAACTATAATTGGAATGACTGCTTTGTCTCTGGTGACGCTTCGACTTCTGCCGATAAGGTGGGAGCGGTAATCGTTGATGGGATGAGCAGGTTCATTCCTTCTTCATTAAATCTTTCTCCTCATAATCCATGGTTTGATCGTGCTTGTTCTTCTGGCCATTCAGGCTAGAGACAGTGCTTATCGGGAGTGGAAAAACTCTCGGTTCTCCTAT
>JABUQX010147751.1:15000-17500 GCA_015478945.1 Trachelipus rathkii
ATAGATTTGCAAAGAAGAAAAAATCAACATACAGATGACCTGCACAAGGACATCATAAATTCAGCTTTAACAAGTCATAGGCGTAACACAGGCCACTCTATCAATATCAACAATATAAAGATGATCAGAAATATCCACACGAACCATCGCAAAATCATGGAATCCTTTTGCATTTATAATAGTAACAACTACAATAAGCATCCCAGTGAAGTTAAGATAGATTTTATACAAAATGAATATCTGAAAACATCAAAATATTTCAACAACATGAAGAAAATAGCAGACCAACTGAAACACACTTGAACTGATGAAGATCAAGAGAAATCCAGTCCCTTAGCCTAAAGAGGTCTCGCGTGTCGGGACAAAAATTAGCTTTCCTTTTTAAATTTATTTCATTAAAAAAGTGTCTTTAACAATGTTTTTAATTTGTACATGTAGTTATATTTTTATTTCAACCAATTTTAATTCTACAAAAATCTTTGTTTCATCTCAGAGTATATATATATATATATATATATATATATATATATATATATATATATATATATATATATATATATATATATATATATATATATATATATATAACTATATATATATAATATATATATAATAACATATATATATATATAATATATATATATATAACTTATATATATATATATATATTATTAATTCAATTAAATAAATAATTTTGAAAGATTTCGGAAAATGTTACCTTTTCTTGAAGATATTGACGCTAAAGAAGTACATATAACGTAATATTTTAACATATATATTTCCTTTTCCGAATTCGTTTGATATATCAAATTTCGAATATTTTTATGTTAAAAACTCGGAAAATTATAATTTGGCCTCAATTTTAATTTGAAATCATAGTAAACCAAAAAATATTGATTATATTTAGGGATGTTTATATATTTTGCATCAATTTATAACAAAGGAGTAATGGAATTAAAATATATTTTTTTATTTTGTTTGATTTAACCCTCTATTATTTAGTGTAAATTTACAGTTAACCCCGGTAGAAAACCCCGGTTTTTCCTGATTTTGGGCCGGGGGGGGCTGGGGTCGCTAAAAATGGCCGGGGTTGGCCAGGCCGAAGGCCGGTCGGTTCCTAACCATTAAAAATATACAAATATTTGTTGCGTTTATTGCATAAATATCTTTGAATACCTAATAATGTCCGATTAAAAATAACCCAGTGTTGCCCCTGACCCCGAGTGTTAGCGGGGAGGCCCGTCGGAGGTTAGGTGTCCAAGACACGCCTTCGCTCCTCTTGGGAAGCTAAGCTTTCCAGAGGTAAAATGGTTTCCTTTTAGCTAATCGTTGGTCAAGGGTAACACTCTTGGAGTACCATCTCAAGGGTAAGGGTTCAAACCCCACTTAGGACCATTACAAATATACAAATAATTGTTGCGTTTATTACAAATATCTTTGAATACCTAATAATGTCCGATTGAAAATTGCTCAGTGTTGCCCCTGACCCAAGTGTTAGAGGGGAGGCCCGTCGGAAGTTAGGTGTCCAAGACACGCTTCACTCCTCTTGAAATAAACTTTCCAGAGAGAGGTAAAATTATGGTTTCCTTTGGCTAATCGTTGGTCAAGGGTAACACTCTTGGTACCATCTCAAGGGTAAGGGTTCAAACCCACTTAGGACCATTACAAATATATAAATAATTGTTGCGTTTATTACACAAATATCTTTGAATACCTAATAATGTCCGATTAAAAATTATCCAGTGTTGCCTCTGACCCGAGTGTTAGCGGGGAGGCCCGTCGGAGGTTAAGTGTCCAAGACACGCCTCACTCCTCTTGGAAAGCTAAGCTTTCAGAGGTAAAATGATAGGTTTCCTTTTAGCTAATCGTTGGTCAAGGGGTAACACTCTTGGAGTACCATCTCAAGGGTAAGGGTTCAAACCCACTTAGGACCATTTGAAATATACAAATAATTGTTGCGTTTATTGCACAAATATCTTTGAGTATATATATATATATATATATATATATATATATATATATATATATATATATATATATATATATATATATATATATATATATATATATATATATATATATATATATATATATATATATATATATGCACACAATCTAGGTGATAGACTGCGTATTATAGATATATAAATATAGACACATTTTTTAACTCTTATCTGTTCAGGTTTCCAGAAAGAAATGATGATGACAAACCATTCCAAAATCGTATATTGAATCTTATTTTATATTTCAAGCAAGCGAAAATGTTTTCCAGTAAGGTGAAATCTTCTTAAGCTCATATCATTTGGGCATTGCTCATATTACTCACATTTCGGGGTAATATGAGCAACTGGGAATGGTCTCAAAAATCTGCATGGTACAAAATCTTGATAAAACTATTTATTTATTTCGTTTTGGGGGGTTTAGTGCTACTTTATAGACTAATGAATAAAATAAGAGGACGCAGGACATCAAAATGAAGTTACAAGTATGTTAGTAACTA
>JABUQX010147751.1:22500-26033 GCA_015478945.1 Trachelipus rathkii
GAAAAGCAAAGAACAGCAAATGTTGCTCCAAAACCATCCACAATTCCCACTGTCACTAACATCGTGAATTCAATCCTGCATTCAAGCAGTGATGATGATCATCATCTATCTGAGCAGGCATCAAAAATCGTCAATCACTACGTTAGCCCTCTCTGTTAAAGAAAAAAAAATATTTTGTTAATTTCTCACAATGTCGTGACCCTCATCCCTTTTATTTCTTGACTGTCTTTGTTTGAGGACACTAAATCTCTCATCAAAGTGGTTACCAGAGGAATAACGTCTGCTATTGATGAAAAAGTTTTTGTTGATTATCATGGTGATATCTTCAAATTGTTTGAGTACAGTGATAGTTAGTTAGAATATAATTGTCATGGGAAGTTATGATGTTTATTTTATCATTATTAGAAAGGCTTTACAAGCATTCAGATACATGTTTAGTTCCTATCAGCATTTTCAGAGTGCTGTTCCAGCTCTTTGTAGCGTCATGTATTACCGAATTTATGGAACATTAATTTTTACCTGTAGTTTCTTTTAGCCATGGTCGAATGATTAAAGTGTTCCGCAATAGATCTAAAATAGATCTAAAAGATCTGATTTTTAGAGAACCTTACTGATTGCTCCTTGAGATATCAAACCATTTCATATCTGCAGTTTGATGACTGACGGAGCTTGTGTTATTCACTCAAGAAAGAAACAGAGCTTTCTTTACATTGGAACCAGCATCTTGCATGGCAGAGTAAACATCATCTGGAAATAGGTTCCAGCGTTACATTCAGTGAGTGGTTCAGCGTACAACACAAAATTTTGGCTTTTGAAATCCTTGTCTAGGCATGACTAGTCAGAGAACAAAGAAACTGCTGATTGAGTATGTGATCATTCGTGGAGAAAGCTAACTTGAATGATTGTTTGATAGAGAGGTTATTAATTCTGCAACTTTAGTTGTTTTTTTTTTTAGCAGTCATGCATTTTTTACACAAACAATTTTTGTTTAGTGTTTTCTTTCACGTATTTTGTAGATAGGGACAGCTACTTTCATTAGTCATACAAAGCCAAGAATTTCACGGTCAGAAAATGGATGATCACCCATTACTATAATTTCTGCAATGTTACTATCCACTTTCTGTTTTTTTTTCGTTTTTAGCGTTCCATAGTAGTAGGATTTCGAGTTAGTTACCTGATCAAATCTGCCCAACATTTTAGGGAGGTTTTGAGTGATCTTTCCTCCTATCTCTGATGATGTCATCTCGCCAAAAGCGAGGTTTTGGGTCTCTGCATTCCTCGTAAAGGAATACTGGGCCTAATAATAAGGTCCTGGCAATGCCAACGTTCAAAATAAATTAAAAATTAAATAAATTTATATATATTAATATATACACATACACTCTTCATCCCAGTAGGGAGTGTAAAGGGTCCCCAAAGATGGAATCTTATATTTACCAAGCACGAGATTTCTGTTTTTCATAAATTTTGTTCAACAAACCCTTTACTACCTTATATCATGTACATCAGAAAAATAACTCACGTGCCTCGTTAAGATTTTGTATTTTAACCTTTCTTGCAAGGCTTTAACAGAGTTTCCTGGGAGTTAGGATAATACAGTCGCGAGGATGGAACTCTCTCTCTCTCTCTCTCTCTCTCTCCTCTCTCTCTCTCTCTCTCTCTTTCTCTCTCTCTCTGATATATTATTTACCATCATGGTTTATGGTGTTAATATTCCTGATAATCGTGTATTAAATAAAACGCAAAATGGCCATGTTTGACTGTGTATTCTATAATTTTTAATTTGGGAATGAATTAAATAAACGCTTCAGAGTTAGGTGATGAGCGCAAATTTGTAGTTAAAGGGGCTCGATCGCCCACACCCCCTACTTTCTATTTAAGATTATTTTTAGGGGTTTGTTTGTTTAATATATCGCATCTTAAAGAAAACTGACATTTTTCGCCTTAAGTCTATATATATAAATATATATATATATATATATATATATATATATATATATATATATATATATATATATATATATATATATATATATATATATATATATATATATATATATATATATATATATATATATATATGTAAAGCTATTTTTACGATTTGCTTATGCTGAAGTATGAAATAGTGATGTTAAATAAGCCTGGTATACTTCAAGACTTCAGAGTGTGAGGTTACTTATTTCGTTCGCGTAATCAATCACAGAATTCAACGTGGCTTTCGATTATTTCGTTTATGAGGTTAAGTGATTTTCATTAGCAAAGTGGTCTGTCATTTTTGAAGGATACATTATAAATCAACAGCTTCTTGAAAATCGTTTAATTATTCAATATGAATTGGAGAGAACTGCTTTAAATGAAGAAAAAAAGTAAGACATTAATAAGGAGGATATGAGGTTCTAATGTTTAAAAATAACATATTAAATATTGTTAGCATAGAAACTTTCGCAGCTTAAACAGATTGTTAGCATCAGAAACTTGCGAGCTAAAACAGGGAAGCAGTGAAGTTGGTCTCGAGTGCTATCGTATTTGACCTTTACCACACCAAATTCTCCGTGGTCTTTCATCAAATTCGAAGTGTTTGATATGCGTAATGACCATTGAAAATGTTATAAAATTTAATTATTGAAGAGTTACATATAAATATTTATTATAATTTTACAAATTGATGAAAAATAAGGATTAATCTCTAATATTGTTTATTCATCGTAAATTTAAATATTTAAAGGATGTAGACGGCGCTTTTAAAAGCAAAAAGGATCTAGCTACATCCACTATAATTTAGGCTACCGTAACCCCTTTTTATGTATTGCTTTTAGTTTTCTAAATTTCATAGTATAAATAGTAAATGTTTAAAGTTTAGACTGATGCTAGATTGTAACTAGTTATACGGTTGAATTGTGTCATCTTCTAATAGGAATACGAAATTTATTTGCATGAAAACCGTTTTAAAACAAAGATTTTAATAGTTAAATAAAGTTTTGGGGGTAAGTTTTAAAGAGGAGGGAGGGGAGAGGGAGGAAAGGGAGGAGTGGGAATAGATATAAATTGATAGAGTATAGGTTTTATCCTTTTATATTTTTATATTGTTTTATATTATCATTTAACCTTTTTGTTACTATTGTTATTGTTGTTGTTGGTGAGCGGGTTGGTGGCCTTAGGTGTTGGGGCGCCTGGGGTGGGAGTTCCACAAAATGTGCAGCCTGGTGAAAATAAGTTGAGTGAAAATAGATAGAAGAAGGAAAAGATGGGGAGAGAGGTAATAAGGGTGGGATGTATGAGAACGTGAGAGGGGTAAACGAGGATTTGAGGAGAGGAAGAAGTGGGGTTAATGTTTGAAGAAAAAGGTTGGATCAGGTTAACTGAAAACTAAGCGCCTTGGCTGAAGGGAAGAAGTGGTTCATTGTTATGCAAAGAAAAAAGAAAAAGAAGAAAGAAAGAAAGAAAGAAGAGAAAAGAGAGAAAGAAAGAAAAGAAAAAAGAGAAAAAGAAGAGAAAAGAGAAAAAGAAAAGAAAGAAGAAGAAAGAAAAAAAAA
>JABUQX010147752.1:10000-17180 GCA_015478945.1 Trachelipus rathkii
TCGCTAGGATGGTAGTAACAATGTCATTGAATCCGAGAGCAAATAATAATACGCTTAAGACATTGCCATGCAAAACACCTTCACCAATAGTAAAGGGGCATGATAGAACAGACGAGCACCGGACCTGAATGGATCTGTCTGACAGAAGGCAATGCATAAAGAGGGGAAGTTATTTTCGAAACCAGAGCGAGTGGAGCTTAAGGAGAACTCCAGTTCTCCAGGTTGTGCCATAAGCCTTTTCAAGGTCAAAAGAAACGTCAAGAATCATCCCGCCAGTTGTAAAGGAGTCCGCAATCGAACGATTTTTTGGAAATCAAACTGGAATTTTAAAAAGCCTGGCGACTCTCTAGAACAGTGAGAAGGCGGCCTGTGACTGTTTTCTCCATTAATTTGTAAGTATGATAGGTCAGCGAAATTCTTATTTGGTTGTTCGCCAACTTCTGATCTTTCCCCGGTTTGAGAATAGGGATTACAAAGGTATAGTCCAAGCAGATGGAAAAAAATATTCGATTCAGATCCTGTTATACATATCTAGCAAGAACGCTGACGCAGAAGGGTGATTGTGACGGAGCATTATGTACGAAATAATGTCTGGGCCAGGGTCATCTTCTTTGCTAATCGCTAATGTAGTTTGATACTCTGTAAATGTTAAAAGACTGTTATAGATATGATCTTCCCATTTCACTGTTTAAAAGTCTGGTGATGCGGTATTAATTCTAAAATTTTGAAAGGTTTCAGGATAGTGGGAAGAGCTCGAATGGCTAGCAAAGAAATAACCTAATGTATCTGCAACAGCTGCTGAAGTAGAGATCGTATCGGTTATATCAGGCCAGTAACGGAGAACTGTGGGTGGAGGGGCTATATATTTTCTGTACAACTTTCCACATTGAAGAAAGATAAGTTGTAGAGTTGACAGTCGAGGTATAAGTTCGAAAATATTGTTTACGCTTTTCGAAATTAATTCGACAAGATCTCGCCACAGCTAAATATAATCGTGTTTGAGGTGATGTTGCTCCATTTATATTGACAGTAGAATTGTTTCTTCTCCCGGTTAGCTTGTGCATACTCTTGGGACCACCAAAGGGTCGCCGAACGCCTACCTGCGAAAGATCGCGGGATACAAGTTTCTGCTTCTGTTTTAATGATGTATTATTCCCTTGGAAGGATGAAATTGGGATAGCTGTGACCTGGTGAAAAGAGGCCCACTCCGCTTGATCATAACGCCAGCGAGAATGAGGTTTTAGCAGTATACTCTATTGGAGCTCATGTAAGACTATCGGGTAATGGTCACTGCCGTATAAATAATCAAAGTGGAAAATAATGAAGCAATCCATAAGAGAATGAGAGCAAAAGGAAATTTCTATGCAGGAAGAAGAGTGTGTATCTAAACGCTCATATGTAGGGAGTTCAGTGTTGAGAAATTCCAGGGAAAAAGGTGTTAAAAGGTCAACAAGGATCATAGCCTTAGGCAAGGTGAAGGAATCATCCCATATTGGGTAATGAAGGTTGAAATCTCTTAATATAACAATCGGAGTAGGGACCTGCTTGAAAAGGTTGACTAAATCTGCCTTAGTAAATTCACTACTGGGATCCAAGTAGATCGAACAGACAGTGAGACCGGTGGATAGATGAGTAACTGCTGCCACTGCATGAATTCTAGTTCAAAAAGGGACAGGAAAATAAGGGTGAGACTTATGAATGAGAATTTCTGCGCCTTCCCTATTATTGTCACCTCGTTCAATAGAAGTTAGCGGCGATTTGTATTCCGACGGTTGGAAGAAGTAGCAATAACATAGTTGAAGTTCCTGCAAACAGATTCACTTTGGTGTGCACATGATTATGAGTTGAATGAGTTCTTCAAAATAGAATAGTAGCAACGACAATTTCATTAAAGGAAAGAGGCCATGCTGTGTTGTTATGAGTGCTATGAGGATGGTTTTCATGAGACAATAATCTCTTTGTAGCTAGTGCTAATGTTGGAAGTGGAATTAGGTGGGTGGAAAGGTTGAAGAGTGGGTTCCAACGAGAAGAAGCAACAAATCCTGATTGTAAGAAATAGTCTTGGGTTCTACGGCCGGTGTGGGGGGGGAGAAGAGCTTCTCCAAGCATGTGAAGTAAGTTGGGTTCAACCAAGTCTATGTTTTTATGTAGACTTAGTTGGTCGTTGGAGGAGCAACCATATTCTCATATTTAGGAATGGGAGTGATATCAGTATCTACCAAGCAAATAGATGCAGAAATGGGTAAAGAATATGGTTTTTTTGCCATGGAGACAGTGTAGGAAGATATCACCTGAGAAGTTTCACCATTTTGTGAGGGCATTGGAGTTATGATGCTGGGATCCAATATAGGATCTGTAGAGTTACGAAGGTCTGATGCTGGAGATTTTGTCAATGAACCATCAGGAGAGTGATTTTGGAAGACTGGAAACCTCTAGGAGATTTCTAGGTTCCCTTTCATGCCGTCAACTGATGCAGAGCTGTTAGAGCTTTTTCGGTATTCATGTTGAATGATTTTCCATTCACCTCCCTCAGAAATGCAGGAAGTATTAGAAGGAAAGTGAGTCATCACATCAAGGTCCATTTGGAAACTAGAATCCATTTCACCAGGTATGGCATAGAATCCCTTAGGGAGTGCTGTAATAGGAAACTCGGAATAAGAGTTATATGAGGATTCAGAAGAGCTGGAATAATCTTTCACGCTATCAGAGAGTTGGTTGGTGGGTTGTTCGACAGCTGTGGTTATTTGGGTATGATCTGTTGATGGTGATGCAAGACTAAGTCTTGGGCGAGATTAAATTGACTGCTGCTTTTGAACTATTTGAATAGTCGGTAATATAGGCAATGCAGGCTGGCATGTTACAGAAACTGCTCGAGTCTCGTTGGGATTGGGGGGGGGGTAGAGTTATACCGGAATGGAGTCGTATCAGTTTGTTGACACGAGTGGGAGGGTTAGCTGCTGCAATTGTAGTATTTTATCCTTTGTCTTGTAGAATATTTGTCTTTGAGCTGGTGCTTGGCATCTCTTCTGCTCAATTTTTGTACGGTACATAACTCAAACACCTCCTGTTCAAACAGGTTAGACGAGCGCTTTAGAGAAGAAGTATCGTGGGTTCCTCCACAGTTTTTGCAGTGTGGTGTGTTTTCAAATGGAAAGTGAAATTCTTTTTCTCAGACCGCGCATATGTCACGTGGTCCCCTGCAGTATTTTTGGGGATAACTAAACTGCTCACGTTTAAAGCAACGTCTGGGTCCAGAAATAAAGGAACAAGCATTGTAGATTGTTAACCCTATTTTCACTTTCGAAGGAGGGAAAGGGGTGCTGGAGGTCAGCAGTAAGAGAGGATTTGGGGTATCAGACTAGTCCGGGCGTGGGGGAAATCTGCATATATTTGTAAAAGAGAGAATAAATAGTGCCTTTGGATGTGTTTCTAATTTTATCAGGTGTGAAAATTAGAGCGAGATCTCCAGAAGACGTTAAGGATGACAAGATGGAAGGTTGATTCCGGGTAGTAGCTTGAACAAGAAGATACCCATTTCTCAATAACGTGAATGGGAGTTTTAAACTCTTAAAGCTTTTTCAAGTGTATCGCTAAGAATGATGGTTCTATGGTCGGCAAGAGCTTTAGAGGTGGTGGATCGCAATAAGTAATACATCGGGAATGATGTGTCTACTGGCAGTCTCGGGATGAGAGCAACATATGAAGTCATGGAGTTAATGTTCGAAATGCATTTCAAAAGCGTAAGTCCTTTAATCAGTGCATGGTAGTTAATTGCTTTATCTGACAGAGTCCGAGACAATTTAAAGCTTTCCATGGTATATTCAATCAAATTGTTCAACCCCCCCCTTATGGGGGTCGAACCAATGAGGTTTGCAGTTTGTACCCAGAGGACCAAGCTAAGCGGCGAGAAGTCTCTTATTGTAGATGTTCCAAAGGGGTCACAGAAAAAGACCCAAACCTGGTGCTAGGTCGTGTGTAGTGAATCACGAACAAGTGATGCGGTTCACAGCCCTTCAGCACAGATAACCTCAGGGGCCCCTCCCGTAAGGAAGGGTGGCATCGGCGTTTACCTACCTCTCTGGAATAAAAAAAAGGAAGAGGAAAACTGGAGTGGAGGAAGAGTATTAAAAGACAGAGATAAATAATTCGAAAAATGAGGGGAGGGGAGGGGAGGGGAAGAAGACTAATATAAAGGATTACGTATGTGGCAAACAAGCACACATATTAGTGCTGGGGCGGAGGGATGCACCTAGGTCCCATAGTATTGGTTCTTATCACTGTGTCATGTCCCACGTTTTATATATATATATATATATATATATATATATATATATATATATATATATATATATATATATATATATATATATATATATATATATATATATATATATATATATAACTCTTCTACCCTTCTAACAATCTTTCTCTTCTATATACTATCTACTGTTCTCCCCCAGGAAGGTCCTGGTCTTGTAGAAAACTACGACCTGTCAGTGGACTCAGCATGCGTCTCCACTCGGTTCTGTCTTCCCACAGTCTTCTCTCTTGTATTTCCTCCACCGCAGGCAGCCCACATCTCATCAACGAATCTTGTAACGACTCCCTCCATCTCTTCCTTGGTCTTCCTCTGAGTCTTCTTCCATCCGGCATCTACTCCCATCCTTTCTTCACCAGCCTGTCTTCCTGCATCCTTTCCAGATGTTCCCACCATCTGATTCATGCCACATCTATCCTCCTCACCATAGGTGTCACTCCGACTTCCCTTCTGACTCTTTCACTCCTTATTCTATCTTTCTTAGTCTTTCCAATTATTGCTCTCAAGATATTCATTTCCGTTGCTTGTATCTTATTTTCATGCCTTTTGGTAGTACACCATGTCTCTGCTCCGTATAGCAATATAGGTGCTAACACTCCGTAAATACTTCTTTTCACCTCTACACCCATATATTGGTCTTTCATCAAAGCATAGCCCTTGCCACTCTTTCTAACTTCGTTATCCTATGCGTGATCTATGCCTCACACCCTCCGTCCTCTGTATATATTCCACCCAGGTATTTAAATTCTTTAACTTTCTTCAAGCTTTCTTCATTTACCATGATCTTCCAACCCTCCTCCCCCTCTCTGCTCACCATCATCACTTCTGCTTTCTCAGTGCTCATCTGTAATCCCTTTGCTCCAAGTTTTTCCGCGAAACATCTTGTAATTCTTTCCATTCCTTCTCTACTTTCACTCCACACCACCAAATCCTCCGCATATGCCATGATGTTTCCCTCCATTTTCCCCACATCCTTTGACATTGAAATGAAACTTTATCAAAATAAGCTATGAACAATAAGAGGGACAATACGTTCCCTGTTTCACCCCTTCACCACCTCAAACCATTTTTCATTTTACCCTATTCTCACATTGCACTTTGCCACTTTGTAGATACTCTTCAGTGCATCACACAATCCTCTCCCCACTCCATAATTCTCTTCTAACACCCTCCATAATCCATTCATAGGTATACAGTGTCAAAAGCTTTCCTTAAATCCATAAACACTACATAGATCCTCCTATTGTACTCGTAAATCTTCTCTCCAATCTGTCTCAATGTGAACATAAAGTCTATCGTACTCCTACCCTTCCTGTATCCATGCTGTTACTCTCCTAGTTGTGGTTCGATGATCTCTCTGTCTTTTCTCCAACAATCTTTCACAAATATTTGCCATATGATCTATCAAAGAGATCCTTCTGTAATTTTTGCACTCTACAGAATCTCCTTTCTGCTTATATATTGGAATAATAATAGTTTTCCCCCAGTTCTCTTGAACCTCTTTCCTTCTCCAACATTCATTTAGAAGCTCCAATACCTTCTCTCTCAATACCTCTCCGCCCTCCTTAATCAACTCAACTGCTATTCCATCTTCTCCGGGAGCTTTATCATTTTTCATTTTCTTTATGGCTTCTTCTAGTTCTTCTCTAGTAATTTCATCCTCCACCTCCTCATTATCCTCTCTCTCAAACACCTCTCCTTCTCCAATCTCCTCCTCCTCCTCTCCTTCATTTAGCAGCTCATCAAAATATTCCGTCCATCTATTATTTATTTCCTCTGGTTCCACCAGGGTTTCTCCCTCTTTATTCTTATTATTACTTTGTCTTTTCTTCTGCGTTCTATATGTTCTTGCCATCTTAAATATCTTCTTCTTATTACCTGATGCATCTTCTGCTAGCTCCTCTGCCATCTTCCTGGCTGCCTCTTTCTTTGCATTTCTTTTCACTATTTCTGCCCTATTTCTGGCCTCTATATATTCTTGCCTTGAATGAACCGTTCTTCTTTTTAACCAACTTTACATTTTTGTGATTTTTATCTTCACCGCCTCCTCCACCACCTCGTTCCACCATCTCGTGTGTCTCTTCTTCGTACCTCCCAAATATCTGTATCCTAACTCCTTCCCCGCTGCCTCCATTATCTTCTTTTGTAGTTCTGTAAAAATCTCTTCAATATCTAGTTGTTCTATTTTCTCTCCTACCCTATTTCTATATGCATCTTTTTTACTCTGTTCTTTCAGGGACTCCACCTTTACTATCTTTCTATTGTCTAAAGTATTATTCTTTTCTGCTCTAATTCTAAAGTCAGCCACCAACAGTCTGTGGTCTGAATCCATAGTTTCACCAGGCATGATCTTTACATTCAGTATCATTCTCCTATCTGAAGCTATTATATAACCTATTACCGATTTCTGATCAAACTCTCCCGTGTTGCTGTTCCATCTGTACCTGTTGTATCTATGTGATGCTCTGTGGTCAAAGTACGTATTCATGATTGATTTTAAAACCCCTCCTCACACAGAAGTTCAACAGCCTTTCTCCATCTATATTTCTTTCCTCCTCTTCAAAACATCCTATCCCCTCTTCCACTTCGCTCCTTCTGCTCCCCGACCTTGCATTTAAATCTCCAAACAGGACGCATATGCTATATTTTCTTCACTTCTCAAACCTACCCATCTCTCCATCAACTCCATAAACTCTTCCTTCTCCTCATTTGAATGTCCCTGTTGGGGTGCATATACCTGCAACATGGGGTACATCCTTCTCATGATTTTGAAACTGCACATCATAAGTCTTTCATTTATTCCTTCCGCTTTCAGTATATATGGGCTCATCCTAGGTCCTGCTATGAATCCCACTCCATGCT
>JABUQX010147753.1:5000-18634 GCA_015478945.1 Trachelipus rathkii
GTAAGGATATGGCTGTGAGTGAGGACAGCCCTCGGTGTGAAGTTATGTTAGATGGTGGGCAGCTGGAACAAGTGTCTGAGTTTAAATATTTAGGATATATGTTGGATGAAAAGGGAACGGATGATGCAGTGTGTAGTAAGTAGGAAAGTTGTGAATGGCAGGAAGGTGGCTGGTGCAATTAAATCCTTGATGGATGTAAATGGACTAAGTCTTGATTGCGCTAGGATTTTGCATGTGGGTATGTTTTTACCTGTGTTAATGCATAGTAGTGAGACTATGGTATGGAATAAGAGGTAGAGATCTAAAGTACAATGTGTTCAGATGGACAATCTTAGGGGCATGTTAGGTGTGAGAAGAATTGATAAAATGAGGTATTAACATATTAGAGAGTTGTGTGGTGTGAAGAAAAGGGTAAATAAAAGAATAAATGAAAGTACGTTGAATGGTTTGGTCATGTGGTAAGGATGGATGATAGTCGGTTGGTTAAGCGGGAGTATAGTGGTGAGTGTGCTGGGAATCGACCGGCTGGGAGACCAAAGAAAAAGTGGAATGAGCCAGTAAAGGAATGCCTGGAGGAGAGAAATGTGAGTTTGGCAAAGGTGAGAAGAAAGGTACATAATAGGAGTGAATGGCGGGGTTTTGTGAGGGAGTATGGATGTGGCCCACCTGGGCCAATTGATGAACACTACATTGATGAGATGCCATAGTGCGGGCCCATCGCGGTCCCGTGAAGCTCTAGGGTTGATTTTCTGACAGCAACGAGTTCTCACTAAAAGGGATAAACGGGGCGGTAAGGCTGGGCTTTCGTTTCAACTTGGGTCATATTCTTTTACTACTTTTCTGTTTCCAGTGCATGCTACGCACCTTACCCCAAGGTGGTGGTGGTGGTGGTGGTGATGATGATGATGATGATTTTACATCCCCTTTAACTTTTATTTAATGTTTACATTCGACTTTCAATAATCAAAGAAGTTTCTTCTATTGTACACCCAATTTCCTTAAGATTATGAATTAATAATTCATGGCTAACCAAAAACTCATACATTTCATTCAATAACTTGTACTCTACCTCTGAAGATGTCCAACGTTTATGGATTAAACGCGTTAGGAAGAAAAAATCTAAACTATATTATTTTTTACTTTGGAACAAATGTATTTTTAAAAATAATCTTAAGGAAACTGGATGTACAATACAAGCAACTTTTTAGATTATCGGAAGTCAAATGTAAAATCTCAATAAATAATTATGATGATGATAACTTTGAAAGCACTTCACATAATAAGGGTCTATTTGATATGGTTCAAAATATCCATGTCTGTTTTGAGAGAGTAATATTCTAGATCAAAAAAGGATAAAAAGAGGGTGACTGAAGTTAAAATTATTTTTTATCCAATAATTTTGACAGTAACTAAGTCCTTTGATTTACCTAATGAGTGACAAATATCTTAATTTAAGTTAAAACTCTTAGCGATTGTTACTCAAATTTAACCTTTGGTCACTGACCTTATTCTTTGCTAATCACATAATCTATGTGAATAAATAATTAATCATTAAATAGGTATTATGAAACAAATGTCCTCAAACAAGATCTTAATATTTACCTCCATTAGACTTTTCTTCGCAGTAATTGTTCCTATATCCTAATTTTCCAGCTACAGAAGTAGTACTTGGTGCTAGTCCCCCTGTTAGACTGTGACTTCGACCGTTCTTTAGATTTTCTGGAGAATGTTGCAAAGAGAATTTGCCATGACCATCATCAACAGGTCCTTCATATCTTGTCTCAAGCGGAGAATGTTGCAAACTTGGAGTTGAAGCTTTAGGCGAATGGGAATAGTAATTTCCAGCTGATGCAGTTGCTGCAAAGCTAGAGCTCTGTCGCACTGGTAAAGGTGGTGGAGGACTGTGTGATAAATTTCCTTCTGGTGATGCAGGGGTTGGAAAAGAGGCCATATTTGCGCGTTGTCTCAAGAGTAAAAAGTAAATTTCTAACTGTATCAACTCCCTGTGTAATGTTGACGAAACATAGGATCTGTGCCCAGGATAAGCTGAATTCAGAAACACCTTCCTTTATTTTGTTAAGGCTCTGAAATAATAAAATTCATACGAAAATTTAAATAAGCTATAACAACTATTTCTTACTCACTAAAGTACAATCAGGGAATTAAATTTGGTTCCCATGACGAGAATATAAAGTCTACATATATGCATAATTTTTGTACGGAAAATACCATTCTTACCAAGAAGACTTTCACATTATTTGTGTGAATGTTATCTAAGTAAAAATGGCTTTGCTCTCTAAAATTTTATATATATATATATATATATATATATATATATATATATATATATATATAATATATATATATATATATATATATATATATATATATATAATATATATATATATATATATATATATATATATACTTTATATATATATATATATATATATATATATATATATATATATATATATATATATATATATTAATATAATATATATTTATATATATATATATATATATATATATATATATATATATATATATATATATATATATATATATATATATATAATATATATATATATATATATATATATATATATATATATATATATATATATATATATATATATATATATATATATATATATATATATATATATATATATATATAATAAAAATATATATATATATATCGTACACTGTGAGTAACTTTGCCACCATTTTACCAATTTAATTTTCTCAAAAAAAAAAATTTCTCAAATAGTAGAATTTCATATTCTGGAACAAAAAAATTTAAATAAACCTTTTAAAATATTAATGTTTTATATTTTTAAATATTAGGCCTAAATATTTTTTAAAAACCCCAAAAATTTAAGGGTCACCAACTGCCCACCCCCCAAAAAACTGGTTAGTCAAAAAATTATTTTGCATTGTGTGTTTGTTTAAGGTACGTTAGTACACACTGCATACAGAAGGGGAAATGACTGTGAATAACAGTATTCAAGAAAATTGAAGAATTGTAAAAATAGTCACTTTTGGGGTAACTTTGCCATAGGGTGGTAAAGTAACCCCCACGTCTTTTTTGGTTATTTTTGAGTTTATTTAAATAAAAGAATTGATAGTAATAATCACAGAAGTAGAGGGATGCTGGAACGGGGGGTTCCAGGAACCCCTCTCTCTTTTCTGGGGTGTTTTCCAGGCCCTACCTGCGGGGGCTACTTTTCATGTCTGCTGTTTTGTTCTGGGGGGCTTGCCCCCTATTCCTGTACATTCGCCATGTATGTGTGTGAGTGTATTTTAAGCCTAACCATATGCTCCTGTACTTTCATGACCGTTTTTCCCCCTACCCCCCTTTGTTCTCCCCCTATGCCCCTTCTTCTATCCTATGACGTCATCACTCAGAAGTGGATCAATGCTAGAACTGGGTTCCATGACCCCCTCAGCGTCTTTCCTGAGGCATTTTCCAGGCCCTCCCTGGTGTGAGCTACCTTCCTGGATACTTTTCATGTCTGGCATTTTAACCTGGGGGGCTGCACCCCAGGGGGTCCCTTATTCCTGTACATTCGCCATGTACGAGATCCTAACATTTAGGGTGGGAGAGTTCGCTATCATCAATGTACCAAAGGAAAACAGTGAAACTACTGTTCCTTTCATAGCCATAATCCAAGACAAGAAAGGTAAAAACAAAGACCTGGCATACCAGGTCCAGTTCTTGAAACCTGTGAGTACCAAAAAGAAAAATTTTGAAGTCATTCCTGATGATATTCATTGGGTTTTGGCAAATGATATTTGCAAAATAAGATTACCCCATCCAATTTTAAATGAATATGAAGAATGGGTGTTTCCTTCTTCCCCCTTTCCAGTTTAGATTGTAATTCTAAAGAAAAAGTTAGTAGTTTTAAGGAAAAAAATTAGTTTTAATGAAAAAAAAAGGAAAAATATTAGTTTTAAGAAATTTTTATTGTTTAAAAAGGAAATATATAAGTTTCAAAATACTTGGGAACAAAGTCCCTTACTTTAATGTATAGAAAAACCTTGAAAAAAATGGGAAAAATACCAGTGGGCAAAGTTGCCCCCGAAATTTTCACAAAAAAGGAGAAAAAATATATTTATGTCAAAGTTTTATGAAAATAATTTACTTGAAAATCTTTGAAAGACTCATGGCAAAGCTGCCCCACAATATAAAGTCCTTATCTAAAATTTAACCTATAGAAAATTACATATAAAATAAACGTGGCAAAATTACCCCTAGCTGTTGTCTAACTTTGCCACCCTCAAATTTGACCATATATAAAAAAAGAAAAAACATACTGAAGAATGCTTTTAGGTAAGTGAAGTACAAATGCAGATCTGTATTTTAAGTATTTAATATGTTAAAAAAATTAATTTTTTCCGGATTTATGCGAAAAAAAAAAAAAGTGGCAAAGTTACTCTATTTTTACAGTATATATATATATATATATATATATATATATATATATATAACCATGATATTAAATAATAAATGTGTATATGTAATATATATCTTTATATATATCTATATATACTATAGTCTTATATATATATATATATATATATATAAAATATTCCAACACGGCTTCAAACAAAACCATTCAATCACAACCGCACTCATAAACATCATCCAACCCACAATCAATGGTCTAAACTTAAAACCCACTCACAAAACAATAATTATAACAAACGATATTAGCAAAGCCTTTGATACAGTCCCCAAACATAACTTATCCACAAAATAACAAAATCAAATATTCCCACAAACCTAAAGAAATGGATTTCCAACTTCCTCAGGAAGAACAGCACAAACACAAACAAACACCATAAGATCCCGAACAGTAAACTAAACATCAATAATGGAGTACCCCAAGGTACAATCCTATCCCCACATTATTCAACCTATTCACAGCCGACCTCCCACAACCACAAACAGATCACAAACATAACTTACGTGCACGACATTACCATAACCACTGCACATCAGAATCTAAATAGTGCCTCAAACCTAACGCAACAACACATCAATCAACTCCAAACATTGCTAACAGACAACAGAATGTCCGCCTCCCCAAACAAATCATCAATCACTTTAATCACCACTGATCGCCAATTCGCCACCCCCCAAATCTACTTAAATAACGTGCGTAGCATGCACTGAAAACAGAAAAGTAGAAGAATATGACGCAAGTTGAAAAAAGCCCAGCCATTCCCTTCAACAAAACGTCCAAAATCCTCAGAGTAGCACTTAACACTCATTCGTGGTTCACACTGAAATTTTGAATTTGAATTCCCTGACCAAATCCGAAAATTTTCCCTGACCAGCGTGTTCTTTATTTTTGGCGTATAAAATATCTATTAATCCTTATTTCAGCCTATTTACTCAGTTCATACATTAAATTACTGAAAATTTACTTTAGAAATTGTTCATCATCATGGAGGTATTTAAATTTTTTTTTTTTTAGTAATCGACCTTTACTTTCCCCATAGCCGTCCAACGCACTCCATTTTTATTTTTTCCAAAAGTAAACCGTTTTATTTATACAAAAAGAAAATAAATTAAAAGCTTACATTGGAGGATCCAATATTGGGGATTTCGGGACCCCATTTTAGCCCCCACCTAAAAATGGACATAAAATTCTTAATTTTCAGACAATTTTGATAAGGAAAAAGCAAACCGCAGCTTTTTATGACCTCTAAACCGTCATTTCAGGTGTTTTTATGTGTCTGTAGTCATTGTTTCAGCGTTTCCATTTTCAGAACCCTAATTTTTGGTATTTTCGTACCAACTTCAAAAATTTTTCAAAATGACTTCAAACTTAAAATATACATAGAATGGGTCTATTACGCATAAAATGCACATATTAATTTTGATTTTGTGGAAAATTGTGCTCGGCAATTAAAAAAAAAAAAAAAAAAAAAAAAAAAGTAGGTTATGAAATTTGACGATCTGAGCATAATTTTCCAAAAATCAAAAAAATAATATGTGTAAAAGACACATCTATGTATATTTCAAGTTTAAAATCAAAAAATTAGGTTCTGAAAAATGAAAACGCCGAAACAATGACTACAGACAGAAAAACACCCGAAAATGACGTTTTAGTGGTCATAAAAAGCTGCGGTTTGCTAAAATCCCCATCAAAATTGTCTGAAAATTAAGAATTTTAAGTTCATTTTTAGAATTGTGGGGGCTAAAATGGGGTCCCAAAATCCCCAATATTGGATGCTGCCCTTAAGAAACTGGTAACGTCCACTGTGATCACAAAGTTCTAAATGGGAGATTTAGGTTAACTTTCTTCTCAAGCATCTGAATTTTTGATTTTCTGGCGTCTTCCTGTCAAAGCTTCCAGTTTTAACATCTTTCTCTGCTCTTCAAGTTTATAGATCTGTATGGATAATTTTCTTTTTTCAACTTTTTTATTCTCTTCTTTTTGGTTCTGTTTTGACTCTTGAGATGTTCTTCATATCTCCCATGGGCAGCTCTTACATTTGTCAACATTTTTTGAGTGATAGGAACTTTATGAATACTTTCATGAGATCTTATAGCATTGTGCACTGTTCTTTGAGAAATCAGACTATGTTCTTTCAGATTCTCCATTAAAATTGCTTTATTTACAGAAAACTCTCCTTCCGGTGTCGCATTTCCATGCGAAAATATAGTCCTAATTTAATAATTTGCCACAATTCCAAAACATTGATTCCCAGGTACTATTGAAGAAAAAAACTCATCTAGTCTCTTAGAAGGGCAATCACCATCCAAAAATATTTTGAATTTTAATTCAAGGTAGAATGAGCTTCACTGCAAAGTAGAGTGTATTGTGCTTTTGCTTTCTCAGCAACAGAATCTGTGATTCGGTTATTGGTGTACAATGCCTCTAGCAATAAATCAAATCTTTGTTTCCCTTGTTCTGGCTGATGAAAAATTATACTAGGATCCAATGATGAGAGCCCTTGGACAGGCTTGTACTTCAGAGACATCTTTCTAATATCTTTTCTGTCATTTTGATTAGCACAGTCTGGCATTTAAGTTTGAATTTTAATACTTTCATTCGAAGTGACTTCTTTGAGAATTTTTGTCTGAAATCCAAGATTAATACCTTTTACATCACAGCAAATTGTCTTTGTCATGTAAATCTAATGCAAAAAGCTTAGTTGTTGTAGCAGGCATTTTACTGGACTTAAGAAATCTTTCCATAATATTTAGTACGAGACATTGTAAATCTGTGAACAGGAATGAACCAAGTGGGTCTGACGTTTGGAACTTTTGTAAAAATGGTTCACATTCTAAGGAAAGCATTTAAAAAAAGCCAGTTTGCATTTTAGAAATACATCTTTGGTTTGAACAGAAACATTTTGTAATGGTTTTGTGTTGAGAGATTTTCGGCTGTCAATAAATATCTTTATAGCATCATAAATACTTAAAACTCTGTCAATAGAAGCCACATTTTCAAGCCATCTGGTTGTACAGTGTTTTAAAGGAAAAACAGATTTTGCAGTAACTTCAATGAACTCAGCACGGCGGGCTGGTGAATCATTGAAAATGTAATAAACATCTCGCAAAAAGCTATCCACTTCCCACTTTGCTGTCTGTAACCCAGTTTTTATTGCTCCATGAATAACATGTAGTCCACAAACACCAATATTAATTAGATGTTTTCCATCTGGATTTTCTTCTTTGATCTTTTCATCCAATTTTTTAATAAAACTCAAATTGACATTGGGACCGTCCATTGAAACTTGGAGAATGTTCTTAAGCAGTAATGGTTTTATTCCTGCAATGAAGTTGTCTAGAAGGTCTTTTGCTGTGGCTCTACCCAAAAAAAACACTATTGAAATATTCAGTATGCACCCTACTTCTATTGACATCAAAAAACCTTACAAATATGTCCATTTGTCCTTTTTGAATGATCTTATTCAAAGATTCATCGAAAGAAACAACGAAATCATCACACTGACATAATCGGTCTTTTATTTCATTAGAAAAATAAGGAGCAAGTCCATGGTTAATCACATACTTACATTTCGTTGGCCCCATTTTAAAATTTGAAGCTACCTCACTATCTGGAAACATTAATTTAAATGTTTCTCATATATCTGCACACGAGTTTAAAGACATTTTATCATCCACCACCTTAAATGCCCATAGTATTTCAGATCTTGTAACATCTTTAATGCAAAAAGAGATGAAACTGATTGATAAACTGGGTTTTGGTTGGTTATTAATAGAACACTCAGGGTCATTTACAATCGGTTGAGTATGATTAGAAGTTTATGGAATGGCATAATTTTCCAGTGCACGCTTTTCTACTCATGTTGTATTAATGGGAACATGTAACGAAAAGGATTTTCAATGATAGTTGGTCCTGCTGAGTTTGATTAAATTCAAATGAGTTTTCCCTCTTAATGTGAAACTTCGGCTTAGCGTCCCATGTTAGATAGATCAAGTTCTTTTTACATACTTTACAGTATGCCTTGGAACCATCAGGTCCTTTACCCAACCACCCGATAAACTGTGGGCTCAGTTTGACGTCCAACCACTGGTCGTTAAAGTTATTTTTTTTGTTTGAAGTCATTTTATAAATAAATAATAAATACCTTCAACTGCATAAAATCCAAATCACTTCGTCAAACCTCAAAAAAACACTTCAATATAAATCCCTAAAAGAAAAAGATATAAACAAATTAAGTCATAGTCATACAGTCTAAAAAACACATCCATATACCAATCACCTTCAATCGGAAGGATGAACTTGGAACAACCTCTACGGGCAGAATAGGAAAAATAGTAGGTAATAGTGAACTAAAAAATAGAAAGAAACAGGATAGAAGTAGATTTATGGAATGTCGTTCCTCGCCCATCCTTTTCATTCACTTATCAAATACATCTCTCATTCCACAATTATACAGTAAGGAAATAAAAAATATCAAAATTATGCAACTTGGTCCATGGATCATTCTTCATATGTTTTGAAATTTTAAAATTTTCCTGACTTTCAGCATATCTTAAAACGTTTCCCTGATCTTCACTTACTGATTTTTTCCCCTGACTTTCCAGAAAGTGTGAACCTTGTCATTTCACCTTTACGAAACACACAGACAACATAACTTCATCAGCAAACAGGAAACTGAACACATTAAGAACTATCGCTTGCACAGACATCCACCAGAATACAAACAATACAGACGTCCGACTATATACTACACCTCTCCAACTTGGCACCCACTACTGACTAAAAATAACAAAGAAACTCTAAACAACACAAAACAAAGCACTACGAATCATAACAGGTTGTACATCAACAACATCACAATAACACCAACACGAAGAAACCAAAATACTACCCATAGACACACCTGGATATGATTGGAACACGATTCTTTGCCAAAACTCATACCCCAACATCCATGACATAATGCCCTCTCCAATCCCACCCACCACAGACTTAAACCTCCTTCTTCACCAGCTCTACTTTACAAACAAATCCTGAACAACATCCCACCTCCACCTAACAACACATCATACACCAAACAAATTCACACAACACTAAAAAAAAACTACATAACACGCAGACCACCGAACAACATATTAAACAAAAATCTACCAGAAATAGCACCAGAATTGAATTCCCTTCCAAAAACTAGTCGGACATCTTGGGCCAAATTAATAGGCAGCCACTACCCAAACTTACAAAATTACAAACACAGATTCAACCTAAACCAAACCACTACAAATATTTGTCAAAACTGTATCCGGGTCCCGGAAAACATATCACACTTTCTGCTCACCTGTCAATCTAACTCTCTACCCAGAGCAATCTGGAACATTTCAGCCCTGAATGATATGTTCAGGCGATTGCGGCGGTGGGGTATTTTGATGTGGTATGGACGCTCTGAAAAGACAGAAGTGGTGAGGGTGAGAAAATATATATATATATATATATATATATATATATATATATATATATATATATATATATATATATATATATATATATATATATATATATATATATATATATATATATATATATATATATATATATATATATATATATATATATATATATTGGTTTATGTGGTATGCTAAAAAATATACTTTTGGTCTCGCGCTATACGTGAATATACATCATGTAAGTTTATTGGTTTAAATATATATGACTCGCGTTCAATGACCTAATAAAATGACGTAGGTAAATGACGTATTACTAATGTTTTGCTTTCCTGCTGGGCCCCGGACAAGGTCCCGGACAGGGGGAGGCACGCCCGCCCCGGAGAACCTGCTTCCGGAGAGTAGGCAGGTGGAGGAACTTACTAAAACCCATAACACAACAAACTTCCAAAACCACCTAACAAAGAACATCAACAACACAAACAGCACCAGAATGTGGAAAACAATAAAAACTCTACACAACTCAAAAAACACAACACCACAAACACACGAATCAATAATCCACCCTAATAAACAACAACCTCTAACACCCAAACAACACAACAACAAACTAGCCAAACACTTCGCCAAACAAAGCAACAAACCTACCCTACAACAAAACAGGAAAACAATTAAAAAGATCAAGAAAATTAAAAACACTCAACAAAACACACAACCAATAACCTCAGCAGATACAAAGACTGCAATCAAAAATTTTAAAAACTCCCCAGCAACAAGCCCAGACAACATATCCAATATACACCTAAAACACCCATCACAAAAAAACAATAGAATATCTCACACTCATATTCAACAAATCCTTACAACTAAATTCATTCCACAAAATTGGAAAAACGCAATCATAATACCTAAGCTAAAGCAAGGCAAAGACCCAAACGACCCATCCTCATACCGCCCAATATCACTACTATCCACACTCAGCAAACTACTCGAAAGACTCATTCTAAATATAATAAACCCATACATACCCACCTCATCATTCCAACACGGATACAAACAACAACACTTAACCAAAACAGCCCTCACAAACATTATCCAACTGATGGAGAGTAAAATCTCCTCTGACTCATTTAAGTCATTTAAGACTTTAATGAGTCAAAGAAGATTTTACTCTCCATCAGCGGGATTCGAAACACTGGACTCCGCGTCGCTGAGTTAACAATAACCGGTCGCCTTATCCACTAGGCCATCCACGTTCCCAAAAAAGAACGTTTCAAGAATAGTTTTTAAAGCTCCCGGTTTTCTCATCCCATAATTGCTGAGTACTCAAAGGCCAGCCCCCAAAGACTTAAATAGTCAAAGGACGTGTGTGGTTTAGGCGACCGGGATGGAAGGTGGGCAGAGTGTGTGTGAAGCGCAGACGCGATCGGTTGGCACATACTACCTATCTCTTACTAGGAATACTGATGCATGCCTCGGAGATGGTCGTGATCGCCGTAAACGGCCTTCTAATTTTCGGCGAAATTGTATGAATCGTATGTAAGTAATACTTTCTTTAAACACAAGAGTAGGGTTGGAAAAAAACCATGGTTTTTTTAAAAAAACCAAAAACCATTGTTTTTTTAAATAAACCAAATAAACCAATGGTTTTTTGTTTTTTTGGGGTTTTATGCTATTTTGATGGTTTTAATAGTGGTTTTTATTGGTTTTAATAGATTTTAAAGGTAAAAATCACTACTGGAAACTGTTATACACATGTGCTAACACATATTTTAAAATTCCTTAATAAATTTCTTTAGATTCTTAAATTTCAAATTTTCTTGATAACTTTAAACTGGTATAAAATTATTATTATTTTTTGAGTTTTACATAAACTCATAAAGTAAAAAATAAGAGGGTATATTATAATATATGAACTCTATCTGAAAAAAAGGATGTACTTTATTATTTTCCAAAAAAAAAATGAATAAAGAAAAGTTTATTCAAATTAACCTATAATGATATACAAATGAATTCTTATTTACCTTTATATTTGAATAATAGAAATATATATATATATATATATATATATATATATATATATATATATATATATATATATATATATATATATATATATATATATATATATATAGAGAGAGAGAGAGAAGATTTGAGAGAGAGAGAGAGAAGAGAAAGAGAAGAGAGAGAGAGAGAGAGAGAGAGAGAGAGAGAGAGAGAGAGAGAGAGAGAGAGAGAGAGAGAGAGAGAGAGAGAGAGAGAGAAGAGAGAGAGAGAGAGAGAGAGAGAGAGAGAGAGAGAGAGAGAGAGAGAGAAGGAGAGAGAGGACTTTTTTTGAGAGAGAGAGAGAGAGAGAGAGAGAGAGAGAGAGAGAGAGAGGGAGAGAGAGAGAGAGAGAGAGAGAGAGGGAGAGAGGGAGAGGGAGAGAGAGAGAGAGAGAGAGAGAGAGAGAGAGAGAGAGAGAGAGAGAGAGAGAGAGAGAGAGAGAGAGAGAGAGAGAGAGAGAGAGAGAGAGAGAGAGAGAGAGAGAGAGAGAGAGAGAGAGAGAGAGAGAGAGAGAGAGAGAGAGAGAGAGAGAGAGAGAGAGAGAGAGAGAGAGAGAGATAGAGAGAGAGAAAGAGAAATGTTCGTTGTGAACGAGAGAGAGAGAGAGAGAGAGAGAGAGAGAGAGAGAGAGAGAGAGAGAGAGAGAGAGAGAGAGAGAGAGAGAGAGAGAGAGAGAGAGAGAGAGAGAGAGAGAGAGAGAGAGAGAGAGAGAGAGAGAGAGAGAGAGAGAGAGAGAGAGAGAGAGAGAGAGAGAAGAGAGAGAGAGAGAGAGAGAGAGAGAGAGAGAGAGAGAGAGAGAGAGAGAGAGAGAGAGAGAGAGAGAGAGAGAGAAATTGATCATTAAAAGTCGAAACTGAAATTATCATTAAGAATTTTGTACAAAAAAACTAATTTCCCAGCTCAGCTGTTCCCAACCTATTTCTAGTGTTGCTGTGCACAAGTCCAAAAGTTGAAAATACCCTTTCAACATTAGCAGTTGATGAAGTTGCTGACAATATTTTATTTTATATAAGACCTTCTCATCTAATTTTCTTTGAGAGATCTGTACCAAGATGAAGGAGTCACTGCGACAACAGAGACTCATCAAATAAGTAACTTTATGAAATGGAGGAGAATTTACTCTTAATTTTATATTCCATAAATTCCCCTGCTTTTGAATACTCATCACCTGGAGTACTGGTCTGATGATATCTTGGGTTAAAAATATATCCCAATAAGTGAGCTTCTGTTACTCCCTGATGATACCTCCTTTTAACTTTTGCTATAAATCTTGTCTGTTGGTGGTGGATTAAGCTGTTTCAGCTTCATATTTTTCCAAATATAAACATCATCACTTGGTTTACAGTCATTGCCTTCTAGCTTGGTTGATGCTGTGGCCACACACACTCCACAAATGAGTTTTATTACAATCTTTTGAAATGTGGCATCGATGGGTAGAAAATGAAATCCTCAAGAGCTCGAACAAGAATCATGTAAATTTACAAATATATATATATATACCGTATATATATATATATATATATATATATATATATATATATATATATATATATATATATATATATATATATATATATATATATATATATATATATACTTTCTATATATATATATATGCTCTTATATATATATATATATATATATATATATATATATATATATATATATATATATATAT
>JABUQX010147754.1:7500-10000 GCA_015478945.1 Trachelipus rathkii
CTCCTTCATTTCTTTTTCATTTCTTAAGGTTTCTTATAGAAAAATAAAAATTATTCTAGTTGGATATAATTGGATAACTGATACCTGATTATCTTTATATATATATATATATATATATATATATATATATATATATATATATATATAATAAATATATATATAACTAATATATATACTATATATATATATATATGAACAATAAACTATATATATATATATATATATAGGCTATTTATAAGATGTTGACTCCAGGAACGAAAATCAATAAAAAATGTAACATAATTTCAATGATTTGAGGTTAAATACATTAGTAAATACTGGATTTTCAAATGTATTTTATGTAATATTAAAAAAATTAAAAATTTGCATAAAAGGTTTGAGAGTTGACGATTATAGTCTTATAAAAATGAGTAGCTTAGGCCGTGCTTAGGCTATTTATTTCAGTTTAAATTTGATGAATGTATACGTAAAGTTTGTAGAAACACCTTGACAATAATAAATTGATATTTGATATTTTATATATTTTGCATGTTTTGATCCAGGTGGGACCTTCAGCCCCCTCTATCGCCCAAATCCCACTGGAAGCAGAGGTACCCTCCTGGCTTCGCAGGTCGGGAATTTTTAAAAAATTAAAATACCCATAAATTCTAACAAATAATAATGAGAAAATATGAATCAACGGACTTATAACGAAATTAAATTACTATTTTAAAAACACAAATAATAATAATACAATAATAATAATAATAATAATAATAATAATAATAATAATAATAATAATAATAATAATAATAATAATAATAATAATAATAATAATAATAATAATAAATCTTTATTACTTTCTAAAAATTAAAAATGCAAATAACGCTAATAAATAAAAGAAATTGCAGTAATAAAGAAAAGGCCCGAAATTCGTTGTTTTTCTTATCGAAAATTTCCCCCGTATAAATGGAGTCAACATCTTATAAATGTCCTATATGTCTATAAATAATATATATATATATATAATATATATATATACTAACACATATATATATATATATATATATATATATATATATATATATATATATATATATATATATACTACCTTTTAACGTGCTTTCCTATGGGAGGTATCTATACATATATATATATATATACAAGAATTAATAATTGTAAAGTGCTTTAAATGAGGCAATAAATTGCAATGCATGTTATGAATGAGAAAGTCCATAATAATCATTAATATGGAAGGGATTTGAATGGAAATAAACGTTTGAACCCTCAATTGGATTGTTTGATGAGGATTGCACTTAATTAAGGGCTTTGCAATTGGAAATTACGTAACTGTCTTCTCTCTTAAATTGACAATAAATCATGAATGAAAAAAATTATTCATTTGTTTTTTTAAGCTAAACGTTTTCTTTTATTTTATATATTAAGATTTAAAGTTCATGGGTAATAATTTTTGGGCATTGATGTTTGGTATATTTAGGCGCAATTTGATGGTTCTAATTAAACGTTTTTTTTTGTTTTTGTTTTTGTTTTTTTTAAAAAGCAAAAATAAGAATCAAAAACTAGTAATAAAATTATTACTTTTCGCTATAAAGAAATAAATGGTTGGTTCAGAGGTTTAATTAAATTAAAATTTATATTTATATTTAAATTAACATGTAATAACATTAAATATATTTTACGACCGTCAAATATCAACGAAAATGAAATTGAACTTATATTTTAAATCAAATATTTATGATTATATTTCTTAATATGCTATTAATATGCTTAATATTTCTTCTCTATTCCCCTACTTTATACTTCTAGTATTGTAACTAGTGTTACTACCACTACTACTAGTAAAGCATCTATTATTATTAATACTACTACCATCATCATCATAATTATTATTATTATTATTATTATTATTATTATTATTATTATTATTATTATTATTATTATTATTATTGTTATTGTTATTGTTATTGTTATTGTTATTGTTATTGTTATTGTTATTGTTATTGTTATTATTATTATTATTATTATTATTATTATTATTATTATTATTATTATTATTATTATTATTATTATTATTATTATTATTATTATTATTATTATTATTATTATTATTATTATTATTATTATTATTATTATTATTATTGTTACTATTATTGTTATTGTTATTGTTATTTTATTGCAATTGTTATTTTTATAATAATAACAATAATAATAACAATATTGTTATTGTTATTATAATTATATTATAATTATAGTTATAATTATAATTATAATTATAATTATAAGTATAATAATTATTATTATTATTATTATTATTATTATTATTATTATTATTATTATTATTATTATTATTATTATTATTATTATTATTATTATTAATATTATTATTATTATTATTATTGCACAATCACAATTTTTAGTCCCCACATTATTAACATTGTTCCTTGATCATTGAAAATCGAAATAGCTTTTACGTATAGTCTGATACATAAAATAGAAAATG
>JABUQX010147754.1:20000-25000 GCA_015478945.1 Trachelipus rathkii
CTGATCGCCACTCTCTCCTCCTTTTCCTCAAATACTAATAGCTGCCTCAGTTGGGCCTTTCACTTATTTCTCATCATATACAACTCCCCTCTCTCTCTCTCTCTCTCTCTCTCTCTCTCTCTCTCTCTCTCTCTCTCTCTCTCTCTCTCTCTCTCTCTCTTATTCGTTTATCTATCACTCTTCTCATCCCAGAAAATCGTATTCTTTTCAACATTACCCTCAAGCCATATCTCCTCTTCTTGTATTACTTTCTTGTGGTTGTGTTTGAAATTATCCAACTCTCCGCACCATACATCAATATGAGTCAAAACATTCTCAAAATGATTTACCCAGCAGGCTGTTTGATTCTTCAGCAAAGGATAGAAAACGTTCACGCTTTTTTTATATTTTTCTCTCTTTCTGCAATATCTTTATCCTCCTATTTCCAGACACACTTTAAATACTTAAAACTTCTACCCCTCGCGCACGATGTTGTTGCCGCTCTATCAGGATATTTAAACCTTCTCAATATATCTCTCTACTGAATCTTATAACATAATCTTCTTCTGACTATTCTCAGTTCCCTCTTACAAAACACATATTCCACCTTTCAGTCGCTCACTTCATGCTCCTCCTCCTCACACTCGGAAACTATATGTCGGCGTATTTGGAAATACTTCATTCATCGTTTAATATATATATATATATACATAAATAATATACATATATATATATATATATATATATATATAATAATAATAATAATACATATATATCTTCATATATATCTCTATAATATATATTAATATGCATAATATATAATAATAGATATAATAATAATAATAATAATAATAATAATAATATATATGTATAATATATATATAATAATAATAATAATAATAATATAATAATAATAATAATATATAATAATAATATAATAATATATAATAATAATATAATAATATGCATAATATATAATAATAATAATAATAATAATAATATATAATAATAATAATAATATAATATAATAATAATAATAATAATAATAATAATAATAATAATAATATCCTTTTAATTAAGGCGCACAGTTCATGATTTTTAAAGATTTACAAATAATAAAAGGGATTTAAAAATAATTTCATTACCTGGGGATGATTGACTTTTGAGTATATGTATGTATGTAATAATAATATATATATATATATATATATAATAATAATAATAATAATATATATAATAATATAATAATATATATATATATATAATAATATATATATAATATGTCCCCTGTAAAATTATTAATATGTAATAATAATAATAATAACTAATAATATAATATATAATAATATAATAATATATATAATAATAATATATATAATAATAATAATAATAATAATAATAATAATAATAATATAATAATATAATTAATAATATTAATATAATATATTAATAATAATAATAATAATAATAATAATAACAATAATATAATAATAATAATAATAATAATATATATATATATATATATATATATGTATTTATGTAATAATAATAATAATATGTAATAATATAATAATAATAATAATAATATAATATATATATAATATAATATGTAATATATATATAATAATATAAATATATATAATATGTTTATATAATATATAATAATAATAATGTAATAATATATAATATATATAATAATATATATATATATATATAATAATATTATGTAATATAATAATAATAATATGTAATATGGAAATAATAATAATAATAATAATATGTGTAATAATATATGTATATATATATATGTAATAATAATAATATATATATGTAATAAATATATATATATAAATAATATAATATGTATGTATATATAATAACAATAATATAATAACAATAATATAATATATATATATATATATGGTATGTTATAACATGAAATAAGAACTATAATCTAAATAAATATATATATATATATATATATATATATATATATATATATATATGTTTCTACATAATAACTATATATATATATATATAAGAATTCTTTGTTTTCCCTAGCAGGTTGTTGCATTGAACGACTGAATTAGAGTCGTAGTACTTCTGTTGGTAAATATATGAAAATTATAAATTGATTACGTGGGACTATAAAAAGCGATCAGTATTTTCTGCTTTTAAACGAAATATTTTAAGCAGATTAGAAAATAATTTAAAATTTAAATTTTGCATTTGTGTTGGCAAATAATTTATTGGCTTTGATAATTTGGTTGAATATTCATTTTTCTATTTTAATGGAAGATGGGTCGACAACAACCAGCCGACCAAAATGCTAATGCCAGAGAAAATTGTAGTTGTGAAAAATTATTTATAAAAAGAAACCTGTCCTATCTCAGTTGGTAAGGCGCTGAAGTAGGCATTTACTATATATAAATATATATATATATATATATATATATATATATATATATATATATATATATATATATATATATATATATATATAATATATATATATATATATATATATATATATATATATATGGATAAACTTAAGATTCTTTCTGACCTCAAATCGATATTTAACTTCGAAATATCGAGGAAACCCATTTGGGAATAAACGAGATTTTTTAACATGGCTTATATTCATTATGAGCATTAATGGAGCGCTCCAAGAGTAATAATAATATATGTATATGTATATATATATAATAATATATATATATATAATAATAATAATAATAATATATATGTATATATATATATATATATATATAATAATAATAATAATAATAATAACATATATATGTATATAATATATATATATATATATATATGTGATGATAATATATATAATAACATAATAATAATAATAATAATATATATATATATATAATAATAATAATAATAATATATAACTATATAACAATATATATATATATATAAAAATACAGTCATATGAGATTTTAGACTGATTAAACAAGGGGATTGGGCATTTTGTGTTCCAATTTTTGAACAATATAGTTTAAGAGATTTATTCGAAACTTTATTGAAAATGATTTTACAATTTAGCATTTTTGCAGCATTTTGTTTAATAGTAGATATTATTTTTCAATATTAGAATATCCTACAGTGATGCACTTTTAATTATGTATTTCTTTTTACATAACACAGTTTCCAGGGTAGTAACCTATTTAAATGTGAGTGAACCAACAGTTATAGATTTGGTTTAATTTTTGAGAGAGAAGGAAACAACACCTAATAGGCTATTTTATGTTGCTATGTGGCAAAGCATCTAAAGATAAGATTTGAACATTTCAGGAGGCCATAGCTAGAATTATCGAAGTCGTGACTAGTGGATTATTTATTAAATTAAATATTAATAATTATTTACTTAAAGACAAACTATCTAGGTTAGGTCTGGGTTTACGACAACGACAATCCATCTAGGCTAGGTCTAGGTTTACGGCAACGACGATCCGTCTAAAGATAGGTCGTACTGTACGGCTTTTAAGTCTAGGTTATGATAAAGTTTGGTTAGGGGTACACACAGATTTCATATATATATATATATATATATATATATATATATATATATATATATATATATATATATATATATATACTATATATATATATATATATATATATATATAATATATATATATATATATATATATATATATATATAATATATATATATATATATCTATAACTATCTTTACACGTATAATATATGTAATAATAATAATAGCATAATAACATATATATATATATATATAACAATATATATATATATATATGAAATGATTTTATATGTATATCTGTATATAATTATATAATAATAATAATATAATAACATATATGTAATATATAATATAATATACTTTATATATATAATAATAATAATAATAATATATATATGCTATATATATATATATATATATATAATATATAAGCAACTTTTAGAAATAAAAAAAATATTACAATACTGTTCATATTGTCCTGTCGGGAAGCAAACCAATGTCTTCGTTGGATAAACTAATTCTCTGCACAGCTTAAAATTAAAAGATTACTGAATCAAATGCTTTGATAAACCAGAGATGGCGAAACATAACAGAGACCCTATCCTCCTTTGAGGAGTTACAGAAACCATGAGAGAGAGAAAAAGAGAGATTGAGAGAGAGAGAGAGAGAGAGAGAGAGGAAAAGGAGAGAGAGAGAGAGAGAGAGAGAGAGGAGAGAGAGAGAGAGAGAGAGAGAGAGAGAGAGAGAGAGAGAGAGAGAGAGAGAGAGAGAGAGAGAGAGAGAGAGAGAGAGAGAGAGAGAGAGAGAGAGAGAGAGAGAGAGAGAGAGAGAGAGAGAGAGAACATAAACCAAACAGTTGTGTCTAAAGATACGTATGGTAAGTCATAGCAGCAGTTTTCTTCCAAAACACAAGGCTAGTTAAATATATTTCATTACTTAAAATACCATTACAATGTAATTCAAATTTTACATAAAATTAATTATAATTCTTTGTAAATATAAGAAATTGTATAAGAAAATTAATTTTGTAGGTCGATCTGTATCTTCGGCGGAAGCATCAAAAGCACTAAAAACGCCAAAATGACTCAAAAAATCTCTGTCTCAAAAAAAAAAAAAAAAAAAAAAAAAAAAAAACATTTGTTTATTGCCGAATGTTCGCTTGCTGCCGAAGATGCCATATATACTACTTACCCCGTCCTAAAAATAAATTTTATGTCATAAAATAAAAATAATAAAATCACATCGGGAAATGAGGATTTATATAAATTCAATTAAAATTAAAATTGCACGAAAGATTTCTATTATTTTAATCATAATTTCATGAAGCATAATTATAATAAATTTTCATGCTTCTTTAGCCCAAAATACTTTCGTTTTTAGAATAATCTCTTATTAGTAGGAATAATCTCGCCCCTTAAGGAATTTAAGTCTTTCAAACGTGAAAGATTACATGAAAGATTTTATGGTTCGTTAAACTTAAATATATATATAAATTTA
>JABUQX010147754.1:32500-40000 GCA_015478945.1 Trachelipus rathkii
GCTCGAGAGAGTGACCCTTAACATTTCTACACGTATCATATTTACAGGGGTGGTCTTACTCCCTCATAGATATGTGTGTGAAAGATAATGACTCAGATCTTTCCTTTGAGTTAACTATGCAAAATACATCTATTTATTGGAACTCCTTGCCTTATTTATCATTTCTAGTCTATTCAATCTTCCTCACTTTAGGGTCCACATATCTGCGCCCACCTCAGCAAGATTGCGTTAGGCAAGTGACTTTGTAGGTTTTTCAATTTTTTTTTTATCTTTTTTTATTTTTTTCTTGCCCTTCCCTTTGAAAAGGGTCCTGCCCGTTAGTGGTGGCATCGTGTAAAAAAAAAAATATCATTATCAACTTGACATATTAAACGTATACAATTCTCATACCTTATCTCAATTAGACTTCATTTTAAATGACCCTTGGATAAATTCCTATCCTTCTGATGATTCCCGAACATTCCGAAATAAACGTGCATTTCTGGACATTGGCGGGAAATTCCTGATATCCTTATTCGGAACCGCTATGGACGAAGATGTTCACTCCATACAAAAGAAAATAGAGGTGTTGGCTGATCAATCTAATAACGCTATTTCTCTCTCCTAAGATTTCGAGATCAATTGAAGTATATTACTCTCATACTTTTTTTTTCTTCCGCAATCTGTTGACGATGTGAAAATCAAAACTCAGAATTTACATCTTTCCTTTTCTTTTCTCAATGCCATCAATCTCTTAGACTATTATTTCTCTATTTTAAATTCTTACTTACAAAGCATCCTAGAACTAAAAATTATTTTAGATGTTTAACTTCTGGCTAGCCAGAAAACCACATCCTATACCCTATATTACTTTTCTTTTTTAAAACCTGTTATGATGGAAAGACACCAACTCACCATTTTGGAAACTATTTCCCCATTCATTCAAGAAGAATTCTATGAATTCTTGTCATTCACTTGGGTTATTAAGTTATTATCCCTTTCGAAAATTAGAATGTTTACAAGTCTTACTGCATCTACTTTTCTTACGTAACTTCTGTTTCCCATTTTTGAATCATCTTCCACCCTACGAATCAAATGTTCTTTGTGAGCAAAATTAATATGAAATACAGTTTCATAGTTTAATAGATTTATCATTGTTTGCATATTCTAAATAACTCCAAATGTCCAATGTTTCGATCCTTGAATTATTTTGTGTATCCTTTGTGTGAGCTGTTTTTATTTGCCAATAATACTTTTCTCGAAGCTGATTCTAAAACGCCTCTTCATTGTAATCATGAATATCATACTACTTAAAGAACCTTACTCTATCTCTTCACATTCAGAAACCAACATTTCTTTTGTGTCTCCCTCTGATGCTCAACTTGAATGAATGGGATCATCCTAAATTAATTAATGGTATTTGTTTATTTAATATATATTTGCTGAAACAAGGGTATGTTTTAACTACCAGCCGATATCACTTCACAAATCCATCACACATATTAAAGTCAATAAAATTATTAAACTCATCCAATTTAGAATTCCTTATTGTTTTCGAACAAATGTAAATCTCTCAGGTCACTTATTTTTGTAAATCTACCAAAAATATTTATTTAATGATAATTAGATCATATTAAAACATCCTTTGAATAATCTAAATACTAAGCTTCTGTCTATGTGCCCTACTCGCGCATAGCCTGGATCTTCTATTTGCTATAGAGATCTTTCTGTTTCCATGGTTATTTGTTTCATCATTACTCATTAGGAACTTACAACTTTACAAGTGGCAAGTCTTCTACTAAACCCGCAATACTATTGCAACTGTCGCTAAAAATATTACTACACTACGAAGCATATTTCCTTCTGATCGCATTGTCCCTAGTGTGTTTGCGTTCTACTGCTAGTATGCCTACCGACTCAACCAGAAAAAATACAATTGACCTATATAACACTCCTCCCGGTAAAGTTCCAGTACCAAATGATTCCTATGAGTAACAGTTTCTCTTTTCCTCATTTGTCATTGACTTTCTAAATAACTTCATTTTCATTGGGTGTTGCTACTAATGAAATAATTTGGATGTGTCGTCAAACTGTGACGAGAATTGGCAATCAGAAAGGTTAGTGAGATGTCTTACATTTCTAAATTAACCATAGAGCTCTCTATTTAAGGAGGGCTTATATAACTAAAATAATTGCTATGTACAAAATTCAACTCGTGTGAACAAGAGTTAACAACGAAATTAGACAAAATTCATTCAGTAGCTATGAGATTTGATACGGTTAAGATGTGTCGTGAGTATATCTAACTCCTGTTTTTTTTTTTTATATATTATGTTTGACTTATTAATATTTATTCTTCAATTTTTTTTTTTAATTAACATAAAATTCCTTACAAAATCTCTGAATGAAATTACCAAATAACTCTTTATTCCATTTTTATAAATTAAAACGTTGTCATTTATGTGCTCTATTTACCTATATGATATCTTAACATCCTTATGTAAGTGCCCATGTTGTATATATACATATAATTATGAATACCGTTGTTTCCTGGAGAATTAATTATCAAAGCACGCTGTCTCCTAGGGAACCAAAGCTGTAACTAAATATACTTCATCCAAGTTTAGTGTTTATATAACGATAGAGATAATAATATTTATGTACATAGAAAAAAATAAGTGTATAGCTTTTATATCTATATATAAAATGGCATGCATACAAAGCCGCATAGATCATATATACTTAAGCATGTATAATAATAATAACAACAATATAGAAACAGAAAATATTTTTAATATATATATATATATATATATATATATATATATATATATACACTACATATATATTATACCTAAAAATACAATATAACACCACTACCAAATATATATATATATATATAAATTTAAATATATATATTATTTTTATTATTATTATTATTATTATTATTATTATTATTATTATTTTTATTATTATTATTATTATTATTATTATTATTATTATTATTATTATTATTATTATTATTATTATTATTACTATGATTATTATTATTATTATTATTATTATTATTATTATTATTATTATTATTATTATTATTATTATTATTATTATTATTATTATTATTATTATTATTATTATTAAGTATTATTATTATTATTATTATTATTATTATTATTATTATTATTATTAAGGCTCCCACGATTTTGAAGTCGAAACGTTACTATGACTACCGAATACATACACATATATATATACAAATATATATATATATATCATATATATATATATACATATATATATATATATATATATATATATATGATATATACAGTATATATATATATATGGGCGTATGCAGGGGGGCAGGGAGGACATTTCACTAAAATCTTAAAGAAATAAAAAAATGAATCTTATATGTTTGCCAGACGACGTTTTTAAGGGTTTATTAGTAAAAAAAGTGAAAAAGATACATTAATCGATAGATAATGAAGGAATAGTACTAATTACTAACATATTATAAACATACATTTTTCTATAGTTTTAATGTGTTTTCGTTTTCACATTAGCTTGAGAATCAACCTTAACGGTGTGCTTTTATACAGCTAGCTTCTTCTGACATTAATTCTCCGCTAAGGACTCTCAATGTGGATGACGTTACTAGGCGTAGCAAACTGCTGGATAATAATAATAATAATAATAATAATAATAATAATAATAATAATAATAATAATAATAATAATAATAATATGAACATAGTATACTGTATACATATATATATATAATATATAATAATAATATATATATATGTAATCACTCTCATAGGCGCATTTGATAGATGAGTATTCCCTGCAGCCCGTATGTAATAATAATAATAATAATATATATATAATAATATATATGTAATAATATATATATGTATAATAATAATAATAATAATAATAATAATATATAATAATAATAATATAATAATAATAATAATATATGTAATAATAATAATAATAACTCTTCTTTCTTCAACTATGCTAATAATAATAATAATATGTAATATATATATATATATATATATATATATATATATATATATATATATATATATATATCATAATATTAATAAATATATATATATATATATATATATATATATATATATATATATATATATAATAATATATATATATAACTACAGTTTGCGGAACCAGGGACATTTTGGGGACTGAAATTGTAACGAGGAAGAAGTATTGATGATATTTGCGAATGATATTTTCAATTGCAAGAAAAGAAAAAGAATAAATGCTTTTGAAGCTATTGAAATTGTTGTTATTTTTATTATCATTATTGTTCTTATTTTATGCAACCTAAATAAGTCCCATGAAGAGCCGCCACTATAATAATATAATATATGTATGTAATAATAATATATGTAATAATAATATTTATATAATATATATATAATAATATGTGTAATAATAATAATATGTATATATGTATATATATATATATCTTCTTCTTTATAATATGTAATAATAATATAATAATAATAATAATATAATAATATATAAATATAATAATATAATAATAAGCAACCCCTATAATAATCCATAGAGCCGCCATACTAATAATATATATATATATATATAATTCCTTACTCAAATTTTAGAACCTCTATTAAAATCATTTATATTCAAATAAAAGGTACGCCTTTTCTTCCATGAATAGAGGACTCAAAATTTGAGGAAAATCGTCATTCAACACCTGAATGGGAAAGATTGAAGTTTTCGTAATTTAAGCTATATATTTTTAAGGTTTATGCTTCAATAAAGTTTAATGAAATTGATATGTTTATTATGGAGAATAGTGTTAAAAAATAAGCAAATATTTTTAAAGAAAAGTTATAAATTTTGAAAAAAACTAAGGAAAAACCCCAACAAATTATATATATATATATATATATATATATATATATATATATATATATATATATACCTGTATACACTTTATATATATATACCATATATATATGCTACTATATATATATATATATATATATATATATATATAGATGTACACTTTGTAAAAATATAAATAATAATAATAATAATAATAATAATAATAATAATAATAATAATAATAATAATAATAATAATAATAATAATAATAATAATAATAATAATATAATATATGTATATATATTTATTATTATATATGTAATATTATTATATATACTACTATATATATAACATATATAATATATAAAAAGTAATAATAATAATAATAGTATATTTATCATATTCTATAATTAAAAATACGGATCATAATACTTTAAAAAAATTTCTATAATAATAATAATAATAATAATAACAATAATATAATAATAATAATATAACAATAATAATAATAATAATAATAATAATAATAATATAATAATAATAATAATATATATATATATATATATATATTATAAATTAGACTGGCCCTTTTTTTTAACTTGAAATACTTTGCTCCCAACACTTAATTTAGTTCCTATATTTAAAATAAAATGGTGTTGCTTGTAAAATTTCAGCTCAATTCAACTAGATTATAGTGACCCCTAAAGGAGCTAAAATTACGATTTTAACAGAAAATTATTCAGGATATTTAACAGTAAATTAAAGAATAGAGAAATGCTGACATTGTAAAATAAATAATAAAGAAAAAAGAGCAATAAAAAATGTTGCTAACATATCAGAATTTACTGCTTCTTTAGACCAGATTTGATAGCTTGTGGTTACCTTTTCCTTTGATCACAGATAAATTGCAGAATGTATTGTTTTTCTTTTTCGTTATTGGTCAGAAGGATCTGATACTCTTGGAATTAACCTCACTCCTCTCTCAGAAACATCGTTAACTACTACAATGCTATTCAATGTTTCCAAACCTCGTCGGAAGTTGATATCATCTTTCCAAGTAGATGGAAGAGTATTTTAGGAAACTTGTGTTTATTGAAAGTCTTGATTTAGCGGAAATAAAATGATATAATTTTTTCTTTTAAATTGTTGTGGTCTTCAAACTCTTCACTACCAACAATATATTGTTTTATTTGATTTTCCTCATCTTTGTTATTTATAGTCATCATTAGAGTAGCCATTTTTTGATTAATTTCAATTGGAATTTCACCATCAAAGAACGAGTATGCCGGATTTTCTGGTGAGAGCTAAAATAAATGGTTGTAAATTTTTTCTCGGCAGCGCTACTAATTTCATGAT
The DNA here is from genome assembly GCA_015478945.1 of Trachelipus rathkii. Taxonomy (NCBI): domain Eukaryota; kingdom Metazoa; phylum Arthropoda; class Malacostraca; order Isopoda; family Trachelipodidae; genus Trachelipus; species Trachelipus rathkii. The sequence continues at coordinate 38,722 of JABUQX010147754.1, forward strand.
CTAATTGTTTGTACCCGATTATTCTTAGTAAAAAATTGTAATATAGATGTGGAGCTTTAACAGGCAGAGTTGCTAGAAACCACGCCCGTAAATAGAGTCTGAAAAGAGAACTACCTATTCGTGTGGTTGAAATTTCCTCTTCTTTTGTCAGTTTAAATTTGTCTTGTAATCAATATATTTTAAAGGCATAAATAGTCTTAGCCATCGATCAAGCGCGGCTTACAGCTTTTAGGGGCCATCGAGAAATTTTATAACAATTCTGTTGTAATAATTTGCGATAATCATCTCTATGACATCTATGACATTTTATCAGGGAGAACAGCCAAAATACAGATCAACAACAAGAAATCACGTACAGTAAACATAAAAAATGGCGTACCTCAAGGAGCAATCCTATCCCCTACCTTATTCAACTTATTCACAGCCGACCTACCAAAACCACAAACACACCACACAAATATAACAACCTACGCAGATGACATCACCATAACCACCACACACCAGAACCTAAACACAACAATTCTTCTGACTCAACAATACATCAACCAAATTCAAACTTGGCTAACTGACAACAGAATGTCTGCATCACCTAGAAAATGCATCCATCCCACACTAGTACAACAGATCGCCAACTTGACTGTACTCACCCCAAATCTTTTAAACAACATAACTATCCCAATAAAGCGCTTAAAATTGCCTGGAGTAACACTGGACGAACGTAACCTTCACAAAACACATTGAAAACATAACAACATCAGCAAATAGGAAACTAAACATACTAAGAACCATAGCTAGCACGGACATTAATAACAATAAACAAATATCCATCACCATATACAAACAATACATCCGTCCAACACTAAATTACGCATCACCTATATGGCACCCATTATTAACCAAGGGAAACATAAGAAAACTTTAAACCATCAAAACAAGGCACTCAGAATTATAACAGATTGCACAACTACAACTCCACAACAACACTTACATGAAGAAACAAAAATATTACCCATAGATAAACATCTACGCTAAAACACAAACACCTCAACACCCATGCCACACTGCACTTTCCAACCCTACTAACCACAGGTTAAAACAACCTCCATCTTCCCCAGCCTTATTATACAAACAAATCCTAAATTACATCCGGCCCCCACAGGGCAACACCTCTTATACAAAACAAATACACACACACACATAACTGAAAATTATTTAAGAAACCGACAACCAAACAATATACTAAATGAACATCCACCAGAAATTGCATCTGAATTCGACT
>JABUQX010147754.1:55000-57500 GCA_015478945.1 Trachelipus rathkii
ACAAAAGCACCATCCCTATTCATTATTCTAAGCAGATTCCCCTTATTCTCATTCTTAACCTTTCGCGCTTCCTTCCAGAAGAGCTTCCTATTCCCTTGTAAGTCCAAATTCATCCTCCTTCCAAACTGTTCATTTACCTCTTGTTTCTCCTACGTATACACCTTTTAGTATTTCTTTTTTCTCTTTATATAATATTCCAAGCATCTTTCTTTTGAGTCTTCATCATTTGCTTTTAGCACATTCAACCTCTTTTTTTACCTTACCGCTCTCATCACCTCTTCATTCCACCATTCACTGTATATATATATATATATATATATATATATATATATATATATATATATATATATATATATATATATATATATATATATATATATATATATAAATATTTGAAATCATAATAATGATCAAAATAATTATAGTAATAGAGATAATATAATAATGTGTATGAAAAGAAAAATATATGTAATAAGCTCATCAGATAATAAGAAAAGAAAAAAAAAGATTGAAAAGATGAAAATAATAATAATATATATATTTTTATATGAAATATATATATAATAATAATATTAATATTAATGATATTAATTTTAATAAGAATTAAAAAAAATCATATAATAGGTAGATTTATTTTATATATATAAAAATATATAAGAAAAAGTGTTATAATAATAATAATATATATGTATAATATATATATAATATATTTATATATATAATAATATAAATATAAATAATAATAATAATGTAATAATATATATATAATAATAATAATATAATAATAATAATATAATAATAATAATAATATGTATATATATAATAATATGTAATAATAATAATATGTATATATGTATGTATGTAGTAGCTCTATAAGTCATAATAATAATGTATGTAGCCATGTATGTATGCATAATAACATGACTTAACTAATGTATATGTATATGTAATATATAATATGTAATGTATAATATTAACATGTAATATGCATAATAATAATAATAATATATATGTATATATATATAGATAATAATACTAATAATATATATATGTATGTATATGTATATAATAATATATATATAATAATAATAATATGTAATAAATAATAATAATATCAACTAATAATAATAATAATATAGTAATAATAATATAATAATAATAATAATAATATGTAATAATAATAATAATAATAATAATAATATATATGTAATATGTAATAATAATAATATAATAATAGTAATAATGTAATAATATAATATAATATGGAAAAAGCATTAGTAATGTAATAATAATAATAATAATAATGTGTATATGTATATGTATAATATAGTGTATGTGTAATGTATATGTATATATGTATCAATAATCATGCAATATGCAGTAACAGTAATGTAATGTAATAATAATATATAATATAATAATATATGTAATAATATTATGTGTATGTATATGTAATAATATGCATGTATATATATATGTAATAATATTAATAATAATATAATAATATGTAATATGTAATAATAATAATATATATATATAATAATAACAATAATAATATAATAATATAATAATAATAATAATATGTATATAATAATAATAATAATAATAATATATGTAATATTAATAATAATAATAATAATAATAATAATAATAATAATATAATAATAATAATAATATATGTAATAATAATAATAATGTCGTTAAATATAATAATAATAATATGTAATAATAATAATAATATAATATGTAATAATAATAATATGCTATGCTGTAATGTGTAATAACTTGATTTAATATATATATACGTAATGTAATAATATGTATTATGTATAATAATGTATGTATATGTAATAATAATATAATAACATATACTATGTAATATATATATGTATAATAATAATAATAATAATAATAATAATGTATATGTAATATATATATGCAATAATAATAATAATATGTAATAATAATAATAATAATAATAATATGTAATATGTATAATAATAATAATAATAATGTAATAATAATAATAACAATATGTAATATAATAATAATATAATATAATAATAATAATAATGTATATAATATATATAATAATAATATATTTTTTTGACATCGTTATAATAATAATAATATATACGGTAATATTAATAATAATAATAATAATAATAATAATAATAACTATAATAATATATAATAATAATAATATATATATAATAATAATAATAATAATAATATGTATGTGTATGTGTACATAATAACCAATGTATGTATGTATGTGTGTTTGTATATGTACGGTAATAATAGCAATATTAATAATAATAATAATGTAATAATAATAATATAGCTGCTCAATATTTATATGTAATAATAATAATAATAATAATATATATGTAATAATAATAATATAATAATATGTAATAATATAATAATAATGTAATATACATTGTGTGATTTATATGTATAATACGGTATAATATGTATAATATAATAATGTATGTAT
>JABUQX010147757.1:0-10000 GCA_015478945.1 Trachelipus rathkii
ATACACCTTCTTCCACTAGCTTTCATCTTCTGAATCAATCTCCTATAATCTGCTATTAATTCTTCTGACCTTCTATGTCCTATATCATTTGTACCCACATGCACAATCACATCTGAATCAACATTTGTAGAATCAATCTCTCTATCTATCCTATCCACGATATCACTCACTCTGGCACCTGGATAACATACTCTCAATCGTTTCTTTTTATTCTTATTTTGAAAAGTCCTATCTAGGTATCGTATCATAGAGTCTCCAATTAGCAATGCATCAGTCTTCCCTTTAGAAAACTCAACATTACCATTGGCACTCTCTGATCCCTCCCCATCTGGAAGACAGTCGAACCTGTTACTGCAGGTCACAGGCTGACTGACTTTCGAGATCCTCATCTTTAAATTATTATTTCTAATTCCTACAACTCTATATTCATCTGCAGACCTATTATCAACTACTTTATCCTTTTCCCTCTCATCTTCCTGCCTAGGTGAATCACTATTCCTGTCTACCCCTAGGTCCCGCTCCCTCCTCACCTCGACATCCCTACTAACCTTTTTCCTAACACTTCCCTCCTTTCTCAACACAAATACAACTTCTTTCAATTCATTCATATTTTCACTCAGTCTTGCAATCTCCTTCCTTAACAACACATTCTCAACACAAGGTGGGCTTTTATTCTTTTTTTTAAGATAGCAATTAATGTTATTATTTAAATTATAATTTTTAATACAATAAGGTGATAAGACACTTAATGTTGCTGCATTAATAAATATTAATTTAAATTTTTTTTTAAAAATTTTATATTATTTTAATGTTTTCGTCTCTCTCTATCCCCAAAAGCTTTTTCGAATGATTTATTAAAATTATATATATATATATATATATATATATATATATATATATATATATATATATATATATATATATATATATATATATATATATATATATATATATATATGCTATCGATATATATTTATAAATAAAGACTATATATAAATAGTATATATATATATATATATATATATATATATATATATATATAAGAAGGTGTTTGCGTACATATGCAAAAGAACAAGCTTTGGCTAAAAACTGAGGATTAAGACAATAGGAACGAACAATGTATGGTTTACTGTCAGGAGCGCCAAACAAACACCTTTAGTTTCGGTCAAGAAGAAAATGTGAGGTTCAGAAGAGGGAGAGGTGGTGTTCAACAAAGGTCAAACACCTTAGTTTCGGTCAAGAAGAAAATGTGAGGTTCAGATGAGGGGAGGTGATGTTCAACAAAGCTCAAACACCTTAGTTTCGGTCAAGAAGAAAATGTGAGGTTCAGATGAAGGGAGGTGATGTTCAACAAAGTAAATATTAGAATGAAGACAGCAAATGTAGCAGAAATTTATGAATAAAGGAGACCCTACAGAAAACCCGATAGCGAAGTCTGGGCTCCAAAATCCAATCATATGAGGTTGCCAACTCCCAAGTTATGAAATATATATATATATATATATATATATATATATATATATATATATATATATATATATATATATATATATATATATATATATATATATATATATATATATATATATGGATATATATATATGTATAGATAATATATATATATATATATATATATATATATATATATATATGGCCAGCGTCTGGATTAGCCGTCATATGTATCTTAAAAACTATTAATGCTACAGTAAAACGGAATACATTGCTGGAATGCTGGTCCAAAGTTTGCCCTGGAAATGTAAAAAAAAAAAAAAAAAAAAAAAAAATATATATATATATCTCAAAAACTACAATAGCTACAGCGAAAAGGAATACATTTTATCCTCGTAAATTTCTATAAAATGTAAAAAAAAAAAAAAATTATTGATAATTATAGTAATATGATTAGAAGGCCTATTTAGAAACCTTTTTATTGGTTTCTCGTTAAAATAAATAGACTTTCTATTAAATTTTGCTTATTTGGCACACTAGGGGCTCGAGCCGACGGGGAACATAGAGGGGACGTTTCCATAGGGGAGGGGCAGAGGAACCCCCGCGACACCCAAATACCAAGAGCGGGGTTCGGAGACCCTCCCCCAGAGAGAGGTAGTCTACCCCCGTGGATTCCCGGAAGGCCGAAGACCGACTCTACTCATCAGTGCGGTATACCCTTAAATTCTTTAGTAAAAAAAAAAAGCAAAATTTAATAGAAAGTCTATTTATGTTAACAGTGACAGCAAAGATATCTAAATAAACCTTTATCATGTACTATAATTATTAACTGTAGTCCCACAGGCCACACGTTTTCTTATGTGAAGAGCACCAGTTCAAAATGTGTCCTTTGCTAACAGCTTCTTTTTAACAATTTTGAACTATTTTTTTTTACATTTGCGGGCAGACTTTGAACCAGCATTCAGCAATATATTCCATTTTCTTCAACGTGAATACATATGACTAATCAATTTCTATATATATATATATATATATATATATATATATATAACAATAACTATATATATATATATATATATAATAATATAATAATATAATATATATATATATATATATATATATATATATATATATATATATATATATATATATATATATATATATATATATATATATATATATATATATATATATATATATATATAATATTGATGGTGTTTTGTTGTGTTTATTATTATTATCAGATTTTTCAACCACGTGGAAAATGGTCCAAATTGAACCATTTTTCCAAACATTATCTTTAGTATAGGTCAGTTGTAGGCCTGCTGGTTTTACATTCATTTATGTATTTTTATCTTTTGGAAGAAAAGGATCATTAACATTTTAGTTAGGATTTTACACTTTTTTTTCAATTTTAAAACAGAAATAAGAAGTGATAGATAATATTGTGTTAAATAAAGGTAAAAAGCAAGGTAGATAAACTAATGCAATATATATATATATATATATATATATATATATATATATAATATATATATATAAAAAAATAAATATATAGTATAGATATATATATATCATATATGCTATATATATATATATATATATATATATATATATATATATGCTATATATATATATAACATATATATATCTTCATATTATATATATATATATATATATATTAAAAAGTGATCCTGCTGTAGATGCAAATAAATATATATCAATTTCTCATATTCCTTTATTTTGGTCAATATTTTTCTTGTTTCTAATTTTAAATCGATCTCGAGAGAGAGAGAGAGAGAGAGAGAGAGAGAGAGAGAGAGAGAGAGAGAGAGAGAGAGAGAGAGAGAGAGAGAGAGAGAGAGAGAGAGAGAGAGATTGTTTATTATTTTTCAGTAAATATAAATGAAGGAAATTATTCCTTTATTTTCAATAAAAACGTGTTTGGAAACATGTTCTCAAGCGGGGGGTGTTTAGTGGGGTAGCACTTATATTTAATCTTTTAAAATAAGTTAGAATATCATAAAAGAAATTGGTATTGAACCTATTATGTTATGTTATATGATTTTTTTTTTGTAACTGAATTGTTGTGAAATTATGTTAAGAATAAATTCCAATGGCAAAACACTGGTTTTAAAACTATAAATATAAATAAAACATCAATAATCAAATGTCAAATTCGATTAAAAGTGAAGAAACGTATCCATATTTGAATCGAAGATTTTATCCGAGTCCGTGGGAGAAAATATGGGTTGGAGTCGATGAGTGGTAAAATGGGGTTTGGGGTCCGTTTCCTCTCTCATTTAAAATTAAAAAATACCACTCGGCTAGCCTACCGCTCCTCTATGAATGCTTGGCTGATGGGGTCACCAACTTAAGGAAATCTTCCTCCCCCCTTCAGCTGGTTCCCCTTCTCACTCCCCTCTCTATATATGCCATTTCCCTGAGAGCCGAAATTATTGATTTGATCTTTCTTAATATTTTTATTATTAATTATTATTATTATTATTATTATTATTATTATTATTATTATTATTATTATTATTATTATTATTATTATTATTATTATTATTATTATTATTATTATTATACTTATTGTCCTAGTTCAACAGATTTTTTTAATTTAAATTTTTTTAAATACATCGGTAGGAAATGATGGTAATATTTAATCGCCATAGTAAACAGTGATAGTCACATTATACCAGAAACTCAAAACACATGATTAGGCCATATTTGTGATAGACATATGATGCTCCTGAAATTAAACATAAAAGTTTTTTAATATTTATAATTTTTATTATAAATCTGTTGCCATTGGAATATATGGTAAACATTCTTTCATAAAAACTAATACATATATAATATATCAGTCCTCTCTATCTCTCTATGCTAGTCAACCAATAATAATAATATATATATATATATATACTTATCTTCTTCTTAATAATAATAATAATATAGCATATAACATAATAATAATAATATATATATATATTATATATATATACTCTCTTGGTCCTTTTTCCAAACAGAATCGTATTGATATTTTTTTTTTACTATATATATAATAATAATGATATGTATATATATAATAATAACATAACTAGATATAGAATATATAGTAATAACATTCTTAAAAAAATATATATAATATATATATATATATATATATATATATATATATATATATATATATATATATATATATAATATATATATATATATATATGGCCACACATATGGGTAGAGGTGATGTTGGTTTAAAACCACAACTATTTCAATCCATATCTCAAAACTACAATGGCTAGGGTTGGAATCCTGGTAACATTTTAGTGCGGAAACTAAAAAAAAAAAAAAAAAAAAAAAAAAAAAAATCAAAAACTACAATAGCTACAGCGAGGAATACCTTTTTGGAACCATGGTAAAATTAAAATAATCCTGCTACTAATTAAATAAATTAATAAAAATAAATATTTTTTTTTTTTTTTAAGATGTTGAGGACACAAATATACTATATATATATATATATATATATATATATATATATATATATATATATATATATATATATATATATATACTATATATATATATATATATATCTATATATATATATATATAATAAAAGTATTACACGGCAATGTAAGGGCTCGAGCCGACAGGAACGCAGGGGGACTATTTTCCATACCCCAGGGAGGGCGGAGGAACCCCTGCGACACCCAAATACCAAAGAGCGGGGTTCGAGACCCTCCCTGGAGGGGGGAATTAGTCCTACCCGTAGTTCCCCGGAAGGCCGAGACCCGACTCCTGCCTGCATCGGTGCGGTATAGGCTTCCTCCCTCCGATTACTATAATTTAACAATAATTTTTTTTCATATTACAATTATACCAGGAATCAATGGTGTATTCCGTTTTGCTTTAATATATCGGATTTGATTTTTTTTTTACATTTTCCACTAAAATGTTACCAGGATTCCAACAATCTCCTTTTCCTGTAGCTATTGTAGTTTTGAGGATATGGATGAAATAGTTGTGGTTTTAAACCAAATTTCACCATATATATATATATATATATATATATATATATATATATATATATATATATATATATATATATATATATATATATATATATATTATTTTTTATTTATATATTTATATATAACAATAATAATATGAATGTTGCAGGTAATAAACCTTAATGTGTGATAACAGGTAATACATATTATATTATCTCAACAACAACCATATATATATAACCAACAACATATATATATATATGTATATATATACTGCTCTCTTACTTTTTAATATCGATTGCATGCATTCGAACACATTCAGTAAAGCATAAGCCTAAAAATAAAATTGTATTGTAGAGGTGTCAAATTTAGAAACAAATACGAAAAACGTCATTGCCTGCTTATCTAGGATTTGGTCTCTCTCTCTCTCTCTCTCTCTCTCTCTCTCTATATATATATATATATATATATATATATATATATATCTACATCTTACTATATATATATATATATATATATATATATATATATATATATATATATATATATATATATATATATATATATATATATATATATATATATATATATATATATATATAACTATATATATATACTATATATATATATATATATATATATATATATATATATATATATATATATATATATATATATATATATATATAACTCTATATATATCTCTCTCTCTTTTCTAAAGTGAACATCTCTCCTTCTCCTATCACTCTTGCTAATTTCCATTCTGCTAGAAATCGTTGCAGGGATACTCATCGACGAGCAAAGCGGGCTTTCATTAAACCTCCTTGGTTCTCCTACTGACAAATCTTTCTGGCCTCTTGCCAAAAACATCTCCTAACAACTTCTGTAAATCTGTCTTTCCTCTTCTTATTCGACCTGATGGTTCTGTTGCTAATTCTCAACTGAAAGGCCAATCTCTTCGGCCTCTATTTTCCTCTAACTCAACCCTGGACGATTCTGGCATTCCTCATCCTCCTCCTTCTCCTCTCAGGTGTCCAATGCCTTTGCCTGTGATTACATTCGATCGGGTGCATGGGCTCCTGAAATCTGTGAACGTCAGGAAGGCGGGTGGCGGATGGCATTCCTCCCCGAGTTTTGAGGGAGTGTGCTTCAGTGCTATCCCCGCCCCTCGTTCAACTATATTCTCTATGTCTCAATAAGCACGCAAATGTCCAACCTATTCCGAAAAAAGGAAGCCGCTCTGATCCTTCTAACTATCGCCCTATAGCTCTTACTTGTATTCTATCTAAGATCTTTGAAACTCTTCTCAACTCTCACTTCTTAGATCATCTGGAATCTCATTCACTTCTTTCCGATCGCCAGTACGGCTTTCGGCGCTCGAGGTCTACTGGCGATATACTTTCCTATCCTACTGATTTATGGTTTTCCAGCCTTAGGAACTATGGGGAGACTTGCGTGGTGGCGCTTGACATGTCAAAGCATTTGACCGTGTATGGCACGCCTGCTCTCCAAGCTCCCCTCCTTTGGGTTTCCTCCTTCTCTTTGCTTACTTATGTCTAGTTTTCTTTCAAATCGCTCAATATCGGCTGTTGTTGATGGGACGACTTCTTCTTCCTTTTCTGTCATTAGTGGTGTTCCTCAGGGTTCTGTCTTATCTCCTACTTTATTCCTACTTTTCATTAATGATCTTTTCACCTGCACATCTAACTCTATTCACTCATATGCCGATGACTCGACCCTTCATTCTTCAACTCATTTAAATTCTGCTCCTTCTTTTACTTCTAGAATTGCCTCTCGTCTTAATCTTTCCGATTCTATTCTCGCTGATCTGGATAGAATTTCCGGGTGGGGTCGTCTGAACCTTGTGAAATTCAATTCTTTAAAAACTCAACTTCTACAAATCTCTCTCTAAGACACCTTCTAACTTTCCTATCTCTTTCGACGGTTCTCTCGTCTCTCCTGTTGACAATATAAACATCCTTGGCCTTAACATAAACAAAAAAATGTCTTGGAAACCTCACATCACAACGGTTGCTAAGGCGGCCTCAAAGAAACTGGGAGTTCTGTTTAGACTGCGAGACATTTTTCTCTTCACAGTACTCAGTTATACAAGGGCCTCGTATCCGCCCGCTTGTATGGAGTACTGCTCTCATATCTGGGGGGGCTCTGGTTTTACCCGGCTTTTGGATAGGGTCGAGTCAAAGGCCAAAAGGCTTATAAACTGTTCTGTACTTTCCAATTCACTTGACCCTCTATCTTTGCGGCGCGATGTTGGTGCTTTATCTCTTTTCTATAGGTACCGTAGCGGCGGCAAGTGCTCGAGGGAACTTTCCACTCGCGTGCCACCATCTTTAAGACGCCCTCGTAGCACAAGGTGCTATCATCAGCTTTATGTTTGTGTTGGTGATAACAACTCTGGACTGGTTCGATGCAGGTGCCTCCTTCTTTCCCTGCCACACTGTTACTGTAGATTCTCTCTTTATTTTCTGTGTTTCCTACTCAGACTAATCTCCCACTACTTTAAATGCGTCTCATATGTCTCACTTGTATTTATTGTTAAGTTGAATTTTGTTTTTATAACACCCCTCCTTATATAGGGCTCTGAGTGTGAGCAATATAGATAAAATAAATATATATATATATATATATATATATATATATATATATATATATATATATATATATATATATATATATATTATCTTTCGGGCTATATATATGATATATATATATATCCTCTATATATATATATGTGTATTATATATATATATATATATATATTATATATAATTTATTAATGTTGTGTGTGTATACCTTTGCCAAATACAATGGTGAAATGTGGTGTACGCACAAAACGTATAAATGGTTAATATTCGATTGTATTATGTATCTATATCATGTTACAAATGTGGGCAAAGTTCAAGATTTTGATCATGCACGAACTCGAAAATTATGAGACTTTACAAACCAGTATATATTCAGATCAGCCATAAAAAACATTACCAGAATTAAAAAAATTTGCATGTGTCCACTAATAAAGTTGTTTTATGATTTAAAACTAACGAACACTGGATAACTGCATAGATATCAGTTGTCAGGGTCTCTCAGTTTCTAGGTGGACGACCTGGGAACCTGTTCCCTATATTTTTATCATCAGGCCCCTAATGATATATAACTGCAGAACTTCCAATTTTTGGGGATGGGCGTGGAGGATGAAGAGGAGACAGATCCCAGTCAGTCCACCTAGAGGCGAGACTAACAACTTCAAACTAATACTGTAGAAACACTCAGTTGTTCGTTGGATACAAATCTTAATATTTATAAACTATAAATCTCTGTTTTTTATTTCATTTACTTTTTTTAACACACTTACATATAAGCTGTATATGTATATATATATATATATATATATATATATGTATATATATATATATATATATATAATATATATATATATATATATATATACATAATAATATATATATATATATATATATATATATATATATATATATATATATATATATTTTATATAATATATATCTATAATTTTTTACTTTAGTGACAAGCACTGCACTGATTCCAAATATGGTGGTTTTGTTAAGTCCACTCGGATACAAGGTGATCAAAATCTGAGACTTTACCACAAGTGTTGTATCAATATGGAACTGACAACCTTTATCTTTGCTTATGTTATGTTGTATGTGTGGTATTAAGAGGAGCAAAAATACAAAAAGTTTGGGAGAAAGTTTTAACTTTATGCGGTCAATTTAGTTTACACAGGAATTTGGTAAATCTTAAAGAAACTAGCTGGATCAATTCAAACTTGATATATATATATATATATATATATATATATATATATATCTTTCTATATATATATATATATATATATATATATACATATATATTATACTGTCTATCTCTATTCTCATACCTATATATATATCATGGTTATATACCATCACGGGCAGAGCCCCTATTCAAGGAGAGGTGTTACACGCCTCAGAAGTCAACACTAATATAAATTACACTGGAATCAGGCTGGGCATGAGGCTTTAGCAGGGAGATTGATTCAGCCAGAAACACAGAAGATGGAAGGTCTGAATGGATGCGGCGGGAAAGAAAGGCCCACCTCAGCGAACTAGCCTGGAGTTACCTACATCAACACAAAACTCATGTGCAGACACAGCACCCTTTGTGCTACGGGTGACGAAAAGGTGGTACCGCGGTGATAAACTCCCTCGAGCACCTGCTGCTACGGTACCTATAGAAAAGGGATAGTGCGAACATCGCACCGCAAAGATAGAGGGTCAAGGGAACTGGAAAGTACAGAACGGTTTATTAGCCTTTGGCGCTGACTCGACCTATCAAAGCCAGGTGACTGAGCCCCCCAATTGTAAATGACCTCCATTACAAGGGCGGATGAGGCCCTTATATAGCTGAGGAAGAAAAGTCTCGCAGTCTAAACAGAACTCCCAGTTTCTTTAAGGCCGCCCTAGCAACCGTTGTTAATGATGTGAGTTTCCAAG
>JABUQX010147757.1:15000-17500 GCA_015478945.1 Trachelipus rathkii
AGGGAGGCAGCAAAAATTTATAGAGGCTTATATATATATATATATACTATATATATACATATCATATATATATATATATATATATATATATATATATATATATATATATAATATATATATATATATATATATATAATATAATATATATATATATATATATACTATATATATATATATATATATATATATATATATATATATATGAAAGAAGACATAAAACTAGAAATATTTGTATGGATAATTATTATTAATATTTAAAATATATATTTTATTAAAACAATAGAATATCAAATACATTATGCAATGATGGAAAATTCTAATAGAGCAGATTGCAAGTGATAGTATTAAAAATAATTTTATAAGGTTCAAGGCAAATTTATCCTTCTGTTTGAATAAAATAATCTAAATAACATTTTCTGTACCTCAATCATATCAGTCCGTTTAACCTGTGCCGGCGCCAGTCATGAAGTCACTCGCGAAATGCTGAAAGTGTTCTACTATTGCTGGTGGTACGCGTGAGCAGTAAGTATCATCAAAGCCTTTTTCGTCGACGAGCAGAAAGTTCAGTCTCTTAGACTTGGGAGATAACGGGATTTTGAACTATTTACACTATAGGTTTCTTGTCCTCAAATTTTATTTTCAAAAGTTCTAGCTCTTCATTCATACCTTCAAATCATTTAGCTTATAAAATGTTTGCTCTTTTCCTTTCACTCATCAATTGTTGCCGATGCTTTATGGAAAAGTTAGATATACCAATTCATAAGCAGGTGTATTTTCGGTAAAACCGTAATTCCAAGGGAAGAGGTTATAGAATCAGATTTTGGAGATTTATTTACTGGATGGTTGCTGTGGTGCTGCTGCCTACCAAATATCCGTGGTATATTCAGATCAAGTCCCAGTTGCTCGGCGATTTGATTAGCTTCTTTTAACACTTCATCGGTGATTTTTTCTTCATCTTTCCGATGGCTCCTAACCATTTCCACAATATGTTGAATGTGCTGCGAGGTTTTGACGATATCCAAGGTTTTGGATTGGAGAGCATTTACAACTGGCTCTAACATCGCAGGGTACTTCACGATCAATATCATAGCCATGATGAATGACGACTTGGACGCTGAATGCAACTGAAAAGCGCTTTCTCTCGTTGCGGTATTTCCTTCAATGGAAAGGATTTCTAATGCTTGCATCATTCGCAAAGTGCTCCTTAAACACTCTGATGCACTTGTGTTGTTCAAACCATCTGGTCTGGCATAGGCTTAGGATGTTTGGCATTAATTTTCTTCTCAAGACCGACTCGCGAAAAAACGTAATAATGTCCTTTGCGGATTTCTGGTATTGTGTTCAAATCATTTACTACTAGATTTTGTTTGTGTGAAAAGAAATGAAAGAACAATGCTTTTTATGCTTTTTCCATGTGCACAACGGTTAACTCCTTCTTGCGGACATCGTGAGAACAGCAAATCATTCAAGCCCACGCAATTCTCGGGATCCAGTTCTTCGGTCGTGACAAAATAGTCAATGGCTTTCGCAATGGTTTTTGCGTCAAGCGCTTTCAGTTCTACAAAGCCAATAAATTCCTCTTTGACTTCATCGGACTCTTTGTCGAAATAGCGCAACCCTATGAATAATTGTTCCTTTCCAGAAATATCAGCGGTTTCATCTGCTAGTATGCTATACGCGCACGCTTCCTTTACCTTATTAACGATGCTTTCCTTTATAGTAGTACCACATAGAGAAATGATCTCATTCTGAATCTGAACTGATTGGTATGTGGCATTTTTCTTCCCCTTTTCAAAATGGTTTTTCAATGACTTTCTTAGAATGCTGGTTAATTTGGATGTCTACCGGCACGTCCTGTAGGAACAATCTTGCAGCTTCAACAGCAGTTTTATGCCACTCTGTGTTTGTATGTCCCTTACAAACCGCATGAATATCTTTATATTTAGTGAAAGGTCTTATTATTAAAGAGCCTAGGACTCCTCTGACCGAACTTTAATTTGGTGGAAATAAAATATATACTTGCAAAATGCTCCCTTTAAGCGCCTGGAGTATGTCAGCCAAGGTGAATATGTCTCCAACCATTCATAATTGAATTTCCTCTTTAAGTGAGTAACATCTTCCAAAAAATTATAGGTCTTAGGTGGAATCCAACACTCTTTCAGTAACTATTTCTTTTTCTCAGTCGAAATCATAGATGAATGTCCAACGTATCTACCAATGTCATTTTCGTGATTCATCTACTGAAACGCTAGCTCCGAAATCTGGACCCATATCTTGACTCGTCGAGGTGCTGGGCCTGGGTGTGGGTTCTTCATCATGAGAAATATGCGAAGTAGGAGGGATTGCCTCTTGTGTAGTCTTAGTTGACTTATTGGTATCTTCTTCGTTTTCACCGCTACCATTTCCATTTTTATCTGAGTTCTTCCTTTTCAAATTTACTGCAAACAATATATATATATATATATATATATATATATATATATATATATATATATATATA
>JABUQX010147757.1:27500-33972 GCA_015478945.1 Trachelipus rathkii
GAATTGCCTCACAGTTTACTGCACGCAGATTTACTTACACTACACAGATTTGCCTCACACACAGATTTGCCCATTTACTTACACACACACACACACACACACACACACACACAGATTTGCCACTCCACACATAGATTTAACACACACACACACTTACACATAACGTATAATTTATTAAAACATTTTGTTTTAATTAAACACGTACATTTATATTACTCATTCAAATATAGCTAAAATTATTTCAAAGTTTCTTAAAACTTCTATAATAAATCAATCATTATCTTTGAACAAAGAATTTATTATTAACTGTTAATACTTTTTGTTTATAAATTTTATAACTATCAAGTTTTAAAATAACTTTTACTAAAATTTTTATGAAATTTTATTAAAACATATACTTTACATGGTGTTAAACAAAAATATTTCAAAGTTTTTTAAATAATTCAGGATTTTTCTTTATTATTATTATTATTATTATCTATGTACATTGACAATCCATCCGGAGAAAACACAACAACCACTCCTTACAGATACAAAGCAGCCTCTAGCAAAATGTGGACCCAAATAACACTGACAGGCCTAAATTTAGGATAATCCTTTTTGTATCCCGGGGCGATTTAAACCTAATTCCAGGTCAAAATATAATATTTCAAACTGACCTTTTCTGTAAATGTAGTTACTGTATATCTTCAGACCAGGCACTAATTTTGAACTAAATATTAGAGATAAACCTTTATATCTAGACAGGCTAATTTAATCTAATTTACAGGTCAAAAGAATTCAGTATAGACAAGAATCATTGTTATTATTATTTTTATAAATATATTTCAAACTGAAACATGCTGGATCGGTAAGATCCTTTAAGCAGGTAAGAAGGAAATGTTTTCCTTACTTGTGATTGGTCGGAGTAGTTTTCCCCTAGTTCATAAGCTAACCACCAGGGGCTCAGCATGAGCCACCCCTGAGGCAGCCAACCCGCACCGCTGGTGCGTCGCCACGATCCGTCGTCCGCCGCGTCCGCCGCGTGCGCCACCTGCAGGCGCAATATTCCCGCGTTCCCGCCCGCCGCGTGCGCCCGCAGGCGCAATATTTCCGCGTACTCGCCCGCCGTTAGTGTTATTTATTTCAGGCCTATTGTTATTATTATTTAGAACACAAATACACACACACACGCGCACACACACACACACACATATAACGTATAATTTATTAAAACATTTTATTTTTATTTTATTATTATACTTCATGCCTATTGTTATTATTATTTAGAACACACATACACCCACACACACACGCACACTCACTTACACATGTAACGTATAATTTATTAAAACATTTTATTTTTATTTTATTATTATACTTAGTGTTATTTACTTCATGCCTATTGTTATTATTATTTAGAACACACATACACACACGCACACACACACACACACACCACATCCACACCACTCGATATTTTGATGCCTCAACTTTGATGCCTCAGCTTTTGATGCCTCAACTTTGATGCCTCAGTTTTGATGCCTCAACTTTGATGCCTCAGCTTTTGATGCCTCAACTTTGATGCCTCAGCTTTTGATGCCTCAGCTTTGATACCTCAACTTTAATAACTTAGCTTTGGTACCTCAGCTTTGGTGGTTCATCTTTGATGACTCATCTTTTGATGTGTCATCTTTGATACCACCTATATTAATGATTCATCTTATAACAGACCTGAACCTGCACTTACCTTATACACACACACTATATCTCTTATTCCATACGCAAATACACGCAAACCTTACGTTCACCCCATAGACATTTACACTCACACACAAATATATATATATGTATATATATATATATATATATTTATATATATATATATATATATATATATATATATCTCTATATATATATATATATATATATATATATATATATATATATATATATATATATATATATATATATATATATATATATATATATATATATATATTTCATTCGCGCGGAAATATTGCGCCTGCGGGCGCACGCGGCGGGCGGGAACGCGGAAATATTGCGCCTGCGGGCGCACGCGGCGGGCGGGGACGCGGCGGGACGCACCAGCGGGTGCGGGGTTGGCTGCCTTTGCGGGTGGGGCTCATGCTGAGCCCTGGTGGTATAGAGATAAGGATTACTCCGTCCACTCACAAGAAAGGAAAACATTTCCTTCTTACCTGTTTAAAGGATCTTACCGATCCAGCATGTTTCAGTTTGAAATATATTTATAAAAATAATAATAACAATGATTCTTGTCTATGGAATTACCTTTTAAACTGAAATTAGGATTAAGTGGCTACGTCTACGAAAAGGCTTATCTAAATTTAGGCTAAATTTAGGCTAACGTAGTTATTGCACCACATTTTACAGAAAAAGGTCAGTTTGAAATATATTTTGACCTGGAATTAGGCTTAAATCGCCCCGGGATACAAAAAGGATTATCCTAAATTTAGGGCTAAAGTAGTTATTTCAACACATTTTACAGAGAGAGGTCAGTTTCGTATCTGTAAGGAGTGCGGGTTGTTGTGTTTTCTCCTGATGGATTGTCAATGTACATAGATAATAATAATAATAATAAAGAAAATCCGAATTATTTAAAAAAACTTTGAAATATTTTTAGTTAACTTCGAGTGAATAATATAAATGTAAGTGAATAATTGTTATTTTTAAATAAAAACTTAGAATGATTTAATAAAATACATGTTATGTTAGCAGAGAGAACTTATTTTGTTATTTTTATACTTATTACATAGCTAAAGATGATGTAAAGCAGTAAGTCAATAGAACAAAACGTGGCATAGCTTGATGTAGAGGGGTGCTAGGGGCTGGTCTTACTGATTTACTGATTTATTGCTTTAAGGTACGTAAAATATATGTTTTTAATAAAATTTCATAAAATTTTAGTAAAAGTTATTTTAAAACTTGATAGTTATAAAATTTATAAACAAAAAGTATTAACAGTTAATAATAAATTCTTTGTTAAAAGATAATAGATCAGATTTATTATAAGTTTTAAGAAACTTTTGAAATAATTTGCTTATATTTGAGATGATAATATAAATGCTCAATTAACAGGAGTAAAACAAAATGTTTTAATAGTATACGTTATGTGTGTAAAATGAAATCTGTGTGTGTAAGTAAATCTGTGTGTGAGTGTAAGTAAATCTGTGTGTGTGTGTGTGTGTGTGTGTGTGTGTGTGTGTGTGTGTGTGTGTGTGTGTGTGTGTAAGTGTAAATGTAAGTAAATCTGTGTGTGAGTGTAAGTAAATCTGTGTGAGTGTAAGTAAATCTGCGTGTGTAAATGCTGAAATACAATGTAGCAGTGTAAGTAAATCTGGCTAAATGATGTGTGTGTGTGTGTAGGTGTATAAGTGTAAAAATGTAAGTGTCTGTAGCTAAATGTAAGTGTCATGAGTGAATATTATTAATACTCTAAGTATCATCAGTGAATGTGTGTATAAGTGTCTTAGTGAATGTATAATAATAATAATAACAATAGGAATGAAGTAAATAACACTAAGTATAAAAATAAAAATAAAATAATAAATAATAGAAATAATAAAAATAATAATAAAAATAAATAAAAATAATAAAATAAATAAAAAGTATTAAAACAAAATAAAAAACATAATGTTAATAAATATATGAGTTAAAACAGTAAAACATATGAGTTAAAGCAGTAAAACATAAAAGTTAAAGCAGTAAAGCAGAAAGTTAAAGCAGTAAAGCAGAAAGTTAAAGCAGTAAAGCAGTAAAACAAAAGCATACTAATGCCTTAGGTGTTAGGTAACACCTCTATTGATTTACTGATTTACTGCTTTAAGGTATGTAATGTTAATAAATATGTGAGTTAAAGCAGTAAAACATATAAGTTAAAGCAGTAAAACATGAGTTAAAGCAGTAAAACATGAGTTAAAGCAGTAAAGCAGTAAACAAGCATAATCCTCCCTAGGTGTTAGGTAACACCTCCTATTGATTTACTGATTTACTGCTTTGAGTCTGTAAAGTATATGTTTTAATAAAATTTCGTACAATTGTAGTAAAATAAATGTTTATATATCAGGCACTCTGGTTTTTCTTCTTACATGCAATTTTTAAAAATTTATAAATTAAAAAGTACTAAGTAAAATATAAAAGATGTCTGTAATGAGTTACAGTTATAGGATCGCAAAATGTTTTTAATAAAAATGTTTAAGTGCCTAAAATTAGGATGGCTAAAATTGATCCATGGAAGACCAAAGGGGTTGGTCGTGTGTTTATACGTGTATAAGTGTAAATGTAAGTGTAAAGTGTCTATAGTGAGTGTAAAAGTGTCATAGTGAATGTGTGTGTATAAGTGTAAGTGTGTGTGTGGATGTGTGTGTACATGTGGAAAGTGTGTAAGTGTAAATAAGTGTAAAATTAGGTGTAGTAATATTCTAATATCAGTAGATGTACATGACATAATGTGTAATTGATATGCTGTTATGTGGTTGTATGTATAATCTTAGTGACAATAGTAGTGTAACATGTGTAGTATCTGAGATGAAACTCTGAATGAAGTTGATCTATGCAGGTCCAGTGCTTATGTTTACCTCACTCCATGCTTTGATATTCAAAGCTGACATCATTTACCCTGGATGACAAAGGCAGGTGTTTAGGTGATTAGATTCTAGTGTCAGACAGGTGCTGAGTGGCACATTATAGGCTAACAAATTCTTCAGACAGTTAAAAGATGGAATCTGTTGAGTAGAAAAGGATTGGACAGGTCAGGATTGGATAGGTTGGTTAGTTAGTTAGGTTAGGTTGGTTGGGCAGATCTGGACTGGTGTGACTTGATATAGATCACGTAAGGTCAGGCCAGAAATGTGACAAGATAGTTGTTCTCTTTGTATACTACTTTATATATACATATATATACTACTACATATACTATATCTTATACTGCCTCTCTCTATATATATATCTCTATATACCTACTACCTGCTATAACATATGCTATATCTTACCATACTCTGCTGCTGCTATACTTTATTGCTAACATGTGTGCCATACTCTTTATACTCTTACCTATACCACTCTATACTACTACTACTACTACTCTACTATATATACTACTATCTTTCTGCTCTCATATACTATATATCTCTCATTCTTCAGCTTTATAGTTATGTAGCGTGGGTTGTGACCAGATTTAGTGAAAAACATATTATATAATATAACAATGTTACCAAAAATATGTTTAAATACTGTGAAACTGAGATACCTAACCTTGGTATAGATTTAAAAAATGAATTAAAATAATTTGATGATTCAAGCAAGAAAATGAATAAACCAATTAAATAAAATGATTGATACTCAGAGGCCAAAGAGAATGGCTGATAATACTGGTTCTACGTGGTTTTTTCAGTTAGGTTTACTTTTGCGTGATTCTCAGGACAGAGATATTATAACGAAGAAAACAAAATAAAAATGGCAAAGAGCTGCTGAATGGACTGATAATTGAATAATTAAATAGTGATTCGAGTAAGGCTGGGTTCGCGGTGGTGGCTCAGTGTGCTGAGCGGTGCAAGGGATGTGGCAGCTTGCTGGTGGTTGGATGGGCTGGCGTGTGCTTCTACCTGCCTGCACTGTACTACTGCATGCTACCTGCCTGCTACTGCTACTGCCACCTGCTGCCTCTGCCCTGCTATATACTCTCTACCATACCTACTACTACTATCTGCTGAACTCGCCCAACATATATATGTTTCTGCCAATCTTACCTGCTATATACTATATACTCTTCTCTTCTCTGCATCCTGTTACATCTTACTGTCTTAATCTTCATAATTATTAAATTATTATTGTATTATTATTAATGTGTCACATTAATATTATTAAGAATTTTATTAATGTTGTAACCAATGACAAACTGTTCATACTAGACTTTTGGGTTCAACGTATCTATTAATGGTTAGTTATATATTCATAGAATCATGGCATGGACGATGTGGTTCCGAAGATCAGTTTTGCTCAATGACAGAGATCAGGTTATAATACCAGTTACGTGAATGGGAACATCATTTTTCTAAAATTTAGATAATTCGAAGAACATTTTAAAGAAGGATAGTGACGTAAATCATAATCATATTACGTCAAGAAAATGAGTATATAACGGATGTATAATGTAATGTAATATATAACAATATGGTGCTATATATGTGTAATACCAGATCGTTGGATTAGCGAAACCCTAGCAGATGGTTTATAAAGCAGACAGATCAGTTCTTGGTCAAATTGGATCAGACTGCTGGGCGGACGCGACTGAAGAAGCAAACAGCTGCGAACCACTTTCTGTAGATTACGGATCAGACTAACTAGATTATCAAACTCATCAAAAAAGAACTGACCCTGGGGAAGGATGAAGAAGTAGCAGTGGAGCAGTATTGTGAATTCAGAAAAGAACAGATTGGGCACATTGGCTGTT